>JASFAX010002030.1:0-47738 GCA_030737875.1 Allium sativum
AGTTTGAAGCGTGTGCACTGCTCAAATTTGCTGGACGGACTGCCATACCCCACGGTAATATTTTTCTAAACTCTGCAGGTGCTGAAGCTGCTTTGAAATTATAGACAATTGTTGTAAAAAAAAATTTGCAGGTGCAGCAGCTTGAATGTACAATTTTTAATTTTCTGTTCTGTTCTGTGACTGCTCTGTTCTGTGACTGTTTTGTGACTGTACTGTGACTGTTGTGTTGTTGATATTTCTGAATCTGTGGTGAAGAACGATTTTCCATAACTAATCACTCTCGTCGATTTTCAATTTTAACACGTGATTTTGATTTACAAAATAATATAATTGAAAAGTGGTGCTTTGTGAAGTTAATTGTCTCGTATAATTAGATCGCGGATATATAGTAGTTCAATTTATTGAACTATTAGCAAAAGAGGTTGCATACTACCCGTAAAACATTGGTCGTATCCATTAGTTTTATACTATACTATACGTGAACGGCCATAAGACCCTCTTCCCCCTTCCAATTGAGTCAGTTAATTAATAGAGCACAACTCATTCTTTTATATTATTTTGAAATAGGAATAATTTATGTCGTACCCTGACTTCATTCAAATGTCTAATTCAAAAAAAACCCTGAGAGAAATGTGGGATAATAGTCGGAGTAGACGTCCTCTTGAAGAGTATGAGCATGAAATACAACTCATGAAGCAAGATTTTCAAAAATTTCGTGAGCCCGATGGCAATTTTTAAATTTTTCCAATTGACTAACATTTTCAAAATCATAGATATAATCGAAATGACGATTTCAATTTAAATTTCAATAACTTCGATTATGGGCCACATCCACATCAAAACGGTTTTGAATCGCAACGTACCTTTGATCAACATGGGGTTGGAAACCAATTCGAAAATAATTTTGAAAATGATTTTCAAATCGATCAAAATTTTCAAAATTACAACCCATATCAACATCTTGAAAATGACCAAAATTGCAATTTTCACTCGAATTTTAACAGTTTTGGTTATAAACGAAATTTCTATGATCAAAATGATTTCCAATATCATTGTCAGTTTTCTGAAAATTCAAACAACTACCACGTTGGAAATAATATTGATTGTGAAATCGATGTGAATTATAATTTTAAAATCAGGAAATTCCAAACGAGAGCTCTCAAATCAACGATCGTCTTAACATTTTTAGAGAGAGGGTAGAAAGGCTAGATAGACAGCTTAATGAAAAAGATAGAAAGATGGATGAACTTCTTTGTTTAATGACAACTTTGAAAGAACAGCGAGAGCAACAAAATCAAATTCAAACAAGCGATGAATCAGGAAATAATCCATTCTTTGCTGACATTGAAAATTTTCAAATAACGACTTTTGAAATTGCGAATAATCATCTTGATGAAGTTTCTCAAAATTCAACCAATGATTTGAACTTCAACTCTTTTCAGGAAGAAGATTTAAGCTTAAATTTTGATCTTCCTCTTTCAGGCTGTGAGAAACTTGAAAATTTTGAAATTGAACCAAATGAAAATGTTGAATTTTTCAAAAACTCAGAAGTGGAAATGGAATTTAAGAACATGAATTTCTTGATTTGTACAAGGATGAATTGCCAAATAAGGAAGAAGTGGATTCATGTCACGAGTTCGAAAATTTTAACTTTGAGGAAATTTCAAATGAACTTGAGATTGTCAGTGTCGAAAATACGTTGACAGTTAATGATGAGAAATGTGATCACACAGTCTTGAACACCACTCAGATGTCAAATTTCACTGAATTTACATACGATCACAAATTTTTGAAAAATTACACTGACAAATTTGTTGAATACATGAACTATTTTTGGAATGTTAGTTTTGTTGAAAAACTTCATGTTAGGACGAACCTAGACATAGTGGGAATGGGACTCATAGGGCTAGAACCGAGTGTGGGGGGAAAAGTTGGTGGAATTCTTTGCATCGCGTGCACCGCAAACACATATATCATTGTACATATGATCCATCCCTGCATATAGCTAAACTACATTTCATTCTTCAAATTATTTTTCATTTGATACACCTTTGGGTACTATCTTTCAAATATAGAAAAAAATTACAGTGTGGACACTGTTTAGTTCAAGTGTGGGGGGGAGTCTGCATTTCATCCATTTTCATTTTTCTTTGTCTTTATTTCTTTTTATTTTCAGCCGTTTAAATAGGACCATCATGCATTCTAGATTGTACGAACATACCATAAATTTTTTTTTTTTTTTTAAGATACGACTCATTTTCAATTGATACAGCAAAATAAGTTTACAATTTTTAGCCAGTTGATAGTATTTTTCTCTCTCAACTTCGATCGAATAGGAAATATAATGAAAAGTTTAATTTTGAGGGATAATAGTGTAACCGGTACATAGGGAGATTCTTAGGTGATGGCCATGAAATCTATTCTATATTGTAGACTTTCTTTAAATAAGTGGAGGACTTAAAATACTTATATTGGCTTTTCAAATCATTAAAACTAAGTTGTGTTAAGTTGAATTCGCTTAACTCTCTTTTGTGCTTATATTTTCGATAATAATAATATAATAATAGTATTCCAAGGGTATCCAACATTGCTTGTATATCGAGCGTTGGTGTGCAAACCCGCCAAGCTCTATCCGACACGTTGTTGACAAAGTCAGCGTTGGAATATCTTGGTCTCATTTTATGAGATTGGACACCTAAGGATTACCGACACGTTGTTGACAAAGTCAAAGTCGGCCTGCACAATCCGCCAAGCTCTTTACCTACTCTCCGTTAGTCCGCGAGGCAGTGCATGGGTGGTAAACCTTGGTCTTTTTAGTTAGGTGTATATACTTAATCATAAATCTTAAAATTTTATAGAATAAAGAATAAGCGATGATACCCAAACACTTCTTGACCTTATTGATTTGACTAGCCATACATGAGAAAATTAGAATACCACTTCGCAAACTGTGCCAAGCAAACTAAGAATTTATTTCATGGCTGCACTATGTTATCGACCGAACTAACTGGCCAAACTGGAATTTAACATTTGAAAACTTGATTTATATTGAAAATTTGTGACAAGTCGAGGTATCTAAAATAAAATCAACTGGTTAGAAATTATTAACTTAATTTGTTGTACCACTTTCCTGAAATAAGTCGTGTTGTCATTTTTCGTTTTTATTTTTGCATATGTCCATTGCATTCATGTAGTTTCATTAGAATCATAGCATACTGCATGTGGATTTTGTGGGTAGTATCCGCTGAAAACCCTCACGAGACACCACTCGTCCTACTAGGGACACCTAGAGGTTTAACGGCTTGTTGCATACGCTCAATGCAATCGTGTTTCCTAAGAAAGTGCGACCTATCTAGTTAGTTTTTCATTTTCTTTTTACTCGAGGACGAGTAAAAGATAAGTGTGGGGGTATTTGATTGACATAGAAATGTGTTTATTTTATGCTCTTATATCTTATCTTTTGTATATAAATAAATATTACTTGGGTATTGTTTTGTTATTTTTACAGATATTCCAACCCAGCCCGCATGCAACCAGAAATGTAGAGAAATAGAGTTCAATTTGCTGTGTATTTGCATTTTGAAGAATTGTAGATGAAGATATCACATCTAGTTGCTGTTGGACAAGAAAAGGACTGATAACAAGGCTTTGCACATCACAAATCAATGAAGAAGTGTCAAGGAAGCAAGAGGAAAAGAGAAAAGGCCCAAATTTGCTTTATTTATCTAAGGCCCATTTATGTTTCTCATTGTAAACTAATTAGTGATGTAATGACAAGGCCCAGTTATCATTAGGGTTAGGGTTAGGGTTTGGTTATCCCCTATATATACCCTTGTAATGGCATTGTAGCCACCATCCTATATCCCATTTTCTATTTCTAATAAAGTTTCTAGTTCTTCTTCTTCTTCTTTTTATTTTCTGCATTTTTTCTATTTCTTAGCAATTAGTGTGTCTACACGATTAGATTCGGTAGAACACTATTTCTGTTTTGCATTTCTTTTCATTAGTGATTGACCGTCTGATTAGATTCAGCGGTAATCCTAATTTTATTTCCTATTGTTATTTATATTATGCATTTTATTTTCTGTATTTTAATCGCGTTCATAGGTTAAATTGGATTTGATTAGATTTGAATCTGATTCATAGTTTCATTGCTTTTCCATTGAAATTGTGATTTGATCGTCGGTTCAGTTAGATCTGTTCTAAATCAAATTACAGTTTTAATTTTGTTTTATTTCCAAAATCAACTGTTGTATATAACGCAGTTGTATACACAATTATATGATTTTTGTTTGATGATAACAAACAAATATATATTATTATAAATGTGTTTGTTATTGTAATGTTTTATATATACAACACAGATAGGAATATAATATTTGAATTGAATATTATATTTCTAACATTCAAACAGTACAACTCTGTATAACTCCACTATTTAAACATTCACTGTATATTGTACTTGTATATAAACAGAATATAATAGACAAGTTCGTTTGACAACAATAAAATGATATTTTATTTCAATCAAATTTGTTTATTACATATATCTGTACAATTCACTCACAGCTCCTCAGTACAGTTCATTCATTGTCACTCAGTCATACATACACACAACATATACACAGTTACATTTCATATATATCCATTTTCACTTGTATATACAGACTCATACATTCATTGACACCACACACTGTCTTCTTCTCTTCAGCTTTCAGTCCAGTCATTGTCAGTCCAGTCATCACAGTCAGTCCAGTCATTCCTGCTTACCTGTCACATGTGAAACACACACACAGTACGCTGCAATAGAAATAAAACAGAATATATGCAAATATAAATTTTATTTTTAAAAATTTTATTTGCCTCAGTTCTCTGGTGTGTTTCTCATCATTTTTCATGACTTGATCTGAATTATAAACCATCAATTTGTGTCTAGATAGCTTGTGATATTCACAGTGATACACTGTAAATACCACAAGGCAGACAACACATATATCTCAATGCAGGGACAGGAACAACTCGTCTGACGGCTGCATGTACACACGTGTACACGTGTGCACTGCCTCGCCAATCAGTGTTGCGACTGAGGAGTAGCCACGTGGACCAGCTCGACTCAGTGCACATCTGAAGAGCAACAAAATCAATCAAAGTCGAGACAACTCAACAAAGCAACCCAAAAACGTCAATGTATTCAAGTCAGTATGACACGTGTAAGCATATCACAAATGGTCGAGCAATAATGAGATGTCACACATGATATAAGACAAATGCAATACAAGCAAGCCCCAGTGTCGAGCTAAGTCATGCTATAACTTTTCAACTCAAAAAAAAATGGTGTACAACTATGACAAAGCTGGATAATTTATCAGCATGGTCGAGCATGCTCATATGCAACAAATCAAGACAGCATGATTCTAAACAAGCTAGTGACCACAAGCAAGTCTGCATGGGCAAGTTTACCAATAAATTCAAATGGTGTAGCAGCATAATCAAAGTGATGGTCAACAGGTCAAGCAGCTCAGTAATGAAACACCATGGTTCAACAGTTTTTGGTGCATCAGAATGGCAAACAGCAAGTGTGGTATATGCAGTGTATGTACACAACATGAAAATAGTCAAGTTCAAACAAAAGCACAACATTCGAGATGTTTCAGCAAGCATGATTGTGTACACAGCAACTTTACATCATCATACATGGGTGAAGCTTTGGTATACATTGCTAACAATGAAGTGCAGCATGTAAAGTACAACATGTCACTGCATGTCCAGTTCAGTTCAGGTTCCAACATGAAAGGGAAATGCAAGTTCATGTTCAAATGCAAGAATGGTTATAAAATACACAAGGGTGTGAATGATCATATATAAAGGCATGTACAATGGTAAGAAAAAGTACACAGCAGTCAACAATTACAAATCAGATCAAAAACTTCACTCCAGCACATACAGATTTGAATAAGGATGGTTCAAGGCAGCTACAAGCAGTATGAACAAGTGCTTCAGCTACATAAGCAAGAACAAGCATGGTGAATGCATGTTGTTGAAAGAAGAATGGTTCAGCAATATGGAAGTGTTCAAGCATTTCATGAATGAACAAGTCAATGAGTACAAGGGTGCAGCTACAAAGGGTTCAACATGCAAGCATTTAATCAAGTACAAAGGGATGTGTACATGTAGATGCAAGAGTGGTAAAAATGCAAGTGTAAATTAGTGCAACTCAGTGATACAAATAGTCAAGCAGTTCAACTTCATCAAAAAACAACAGCAAGTAGACTCATGCACTCTTGAATGTACACAGCAAGGGTACAGTTTTAGTTTACATGGCACAATATCACAATTTAACACAAGAAGTTGCAGATCACACTGGACAATGCATGGAAACTCTGTACATACTGGCTATAGCATTATACATAACAGGAATTCGATTTGTTCAAGTGCAGAAAATCAGCAAGGAGAATATTTGGCAAGACAATAAATTTTCTTCTGGAAAATTCATTTTGAAATTTCACAGATTTGCAAAAGAGTAATGTTTCAATTTTGGCAAGTTTTTAATGTGGTATCCGAATTAGGTTTGCCAAAAGTACAGAATGATTTATAAAATCATCACAGTAAATCACGCAAGCTTCTCAATATACCAAGGAATCAAAATTAATCGGGACAGCCAAAAGAGGAAACATGAAATTCAATAAAGCCGTGGAATCAAAAAGGGAAAGCCAAGCAATCAGATCGAATCATTTATTTTGTGAAATCAGAGTTTCAATTATAGGATTTTCTATATCCTATATTATACACCAAATTCATCACAGGCAGTGCATCGAAAACAAACAACAAAAAAAATTCAAGACAAAAATCGAATTTATATTACTCACAAGTTTTTTTTTCGATCAACAGTCAGAGGTAAAAAATCCCAAATCGGAGACAAGAGAGAGAGAGCCAAGCATTCAACCGAAGACGCAAGCAAATCAGAGATCTCATCAATCAGATTCAAGCAACCGAGATTCAATTTCGATTTGGGATTCAAAGAGAAACCCTAATATTTTTTTTACGCCGCCATTTTTGCTTTTCCAGAGAGATCGAGCAAATGAAAAGGATAATGGGCCGGCCAACTTTTTAATTAGAAAAGGGGATGACCCATCATTTTAAACTCCTTGTTTTTTTTTTCTCTAGGGTTTCTTTTGTTTATTTTAATTGTTTTGTTTTTAGTTTGTGTTGTAAAAATCAAACGAACAGGTGTCTAGATCTGTAAAGTCTAGGTAAAACAGTCAGGGTGTTGACTGTCAGTTTCAGAGTCTGTAAAATTCTGGGATACGGATTACGGGGTTGTAATTCGGGGAAATCTGATCGAGGGAACATCGGTCAGTCTACGGTTTTGAGCGTAGGGTTAGAATAGGAGCAGGGTTTGCGAGTGTACATGGTCTTGTATGCGGGATCTGTTCTATCACCTAGTAGAAACCTTAGAAATGCAGCAGTAGGCAGGGTTTGCCGAAGCTGGGTATATCTGTGTGTGATTTATTTTCTGCATTTCTGTCTCTGCTATATTCTGTGATCTGTTTATCATTTTAATTTCCTGTCAGTTTTTCAATTCAGTTTTAAAAACTGTGAAAAACCCTATTCACCCCCCTCTAGGGTTATTCTAGATCCAACAGTGGTATCAGAGCCTGGTAATTTCATTAACTCTAGAGTCATGGGTAACCCTTGTTGTCAGTCCATAGAGAGTCAGTTCAGTTCATCTCCAACTATTTTCACTGGAACAGATTTTTTAATTTGGAAATGCGAAATGGAATTTTATTTAAAATCTGTTAATATTAAATGTTGGGATGCTGTTATCAATGAGTTTGACATGGTAGATAAAGCTTTTAATTCTCGTGCTACACATATTCTATATTCTCAACTTGATGATAATCAATATAGTCTGATTTCTGATTGTTTAACTGCGCAGGAAATCTGGACAGCTCTCAATGCTAAGTATGGAATTGACAAAAACTGCTCAAACCCCCGAAGTGTCAACTCAGATTCAGATCTAAGCTTGAATGGAGAAACAGATAGATCTAATGATGGAGAATCAACAAATGCTGAAACAGAAAATTTCACATATGAAGATCTGGTTTACATGTGTCTTGATTTAACGAAATCTGTTGATAAACTCCAACTGAAAAATAAGTCTCTGAAATGTAAGAATTATGAGTTGACCAGCAAAATTAATGATTTGGAATCACAACTTGAATATGTTAAAAATTCTTCAAATTCAGTTTGCAAAAATTGTTTGAAATTGAAAACCAATCTTGTTCATCTCAGTAAAAATATTAAAAAGTTTGAAGATGGAATTTTGATCTTAAATGAGAACAAGACTGAGTTATCAAGGTTAAATAACCTTCTGCAAAAGGAATTTGAAAATTTCAAGACAGATATAAATTCCAAATTAGAAATTTCTGAAAAAGAAAATCTGTTGAAAAGTGATTCGATTTTGAATGAGCTGGAAAATGAGATTCAAAAATTCAAGAACTTTGAAAAACTTGAATCTGAAAAACGAAAATGTTTTGAATCTGAAATATCTGAATCCAAAGCCAAAATAAGATCACTTGAAAATGAAAATTTGGTTTTGAAACAGTACAATGCTGAACAGAAGATCGCTATAAATAATTGCGCAAATTTATTAAAAGAAAATAGCGATCTAAAATCCAAAATTCAACGATTAGAATCAACATTGGATAAATTTTCTAATGGGGAAAAATCGTTGAATATGCTGTTACAAAACCAAGTTTCTAGTGGAAATAAATCTGGTCTTGGCTTCGGGAAAAATGATGTTTTTGGAAAACAAAATTCAAATGATTTGAAAATTTCCACAAACTACTTTGGAAAGAACTGCTTTGAAAATCTTTACTCTGAAAATTTCAAAGGATTTTTGAATCAAAATTATGATGAGAAATTGTTTTATAATAAACCATTTAAACATTCTTGGATCCCAAGAAATAAAACGGGCTTTTTTAAGTTTAAACAGATTTGGGTCCCGAAGGGAACAATGGTAGATTTGAATGGTTTGTTATATAAACAAATATGGGTACCAAAACAAACAAATACAACTATGAGTGGTTTTGCAAATTTTGTTAGACCACTCGATGCTATCAACTGTTAGGTACCAAAGAAGGCTGTGGAGCTGTTGTGCTGAAAAGAGATTGATTTCAAGTTGCTCTATATTTCTGTATTCTTTACAGTACCTCAGCCAAGACTGATGAGTCAGAGATTCTGGTTTACACTGATTTCAGGTATGATCTCTGAACTTGTCCTTGTAAATATTCTTTTTTTTTAATCTCTTGTTTATTTCTTCTTCTATCTCTCTTCTGTTTATTTTCTTTTTCTGTTTGATTTGTCACTGTCATATCATTTTAACTTCTTGGGCTTCCTTAACTTCTAATTACAGTAATCATGATCTTCTGGAAACTTTCTTTATTTGAACAGAATTCTGATGTGTTAATTATTTCCAGATCTTGATTTTAATCTTGCAAATATCTGTAATTGTTTTTGAAGTTTATTTTCTAATTTTTGAATTAATAACAGTGTTGATGCATTCTTGTCATATCTTGAACATTGTTAACTTGAATTCTAAATTTTCTTTGAAGATCTGAATAATTAATGAAACTTCACACACTTATACTGTTTTGAGTCCCTTCCAATTCATTTTGGAAACACTTAAAGTATTATACTCATTACAGCACAGTTACTTCTCAGTTGTGATAATCTCATTAATTTTTAGATTGGCTTGATTATTTCTGACTTGAAAAATATTTGGCTTGAATCAGTGATACATCTAGAATTTCATCTTTACTCATGATTGTTATGATTGAAATTAGTTCGTTTGAAATCATCTGAAATTCTTGATATTTTGAATATCACACACCTCTTAAAATTTGAAATAATCAACCTTGTGTGACTGATTCATTATATCTCAAACTTAACATTGATTCAAGTGATTTCAAATAAATTATTTTTTTAAATTTCTTGTATCATGAATATCTCTCAGATTTGATGTAAATGATCTGGTGTTTCTATTGGGCTTGTAAGAAATAGTTTTTGAGAAATTCTTGAAAAGTTCTTTTTTGAAAATGGTCTTTGAAAATCATTCATATTTCATGATTAACTGATTTAAATATTTATTTGTTTAAAATCATTTGAAATTATTGATTTATTGAATCACACACATATCTTGAATCTGACATTAATAATTAGGTGTAATCGATTCATTGAATCTAGAGTATTTCATATTCATCAAATGATTTAAAAATAAATTGTATTTTTAATCTTGGATCATGAACCATCTTATGTGACCATCATTCTGACAAGTTTGTTTCTGAAACTATTTTTGTGCTGCTCTGATACTGTTTTTCAAATAACTGGCTGTTTTGATTTGTGTGTTGCTTGCCAAATTTGTAAATCTTGTCTGCGTGGGCTCTGTGTTTGAAACTCTTTGATATCCTTGTTCGTCTCAAGTGTCAATTTTTAAATCCTCGAGAAGAGAGAACAATTGGTATCAGAAGTGCTGATTTTTTCTCTTGTCCTGTATAGCTTTTCACATTTCCTCTTGTAATTAATTTTCAATTTTAAAATTATTTATTGATTATTCATTTAGAAATTGAAATCAATATCCAATTGAACTGTATTTATAATTCATCAAAATTATTATCAGATTTTGAAATTGTGATGAATTATGACTGCAATATATTTCATAATAAGAGGAGATTTTATTTGGATTTTCATGATGGTTGAATATTTATTATAATATCTTTGAACTGGCAATTATTTCACGATCATTTTCTTTATCTATCATCATTCTGCCATCCATCATGATTTTATATTAATATGGAGAGTTTATTTTTAAAAAGAAAAATCATCTTGTTTTTAAAACAGTGAAAATTATTTGTGATAGAAATGGGACTATATTATTTTTTTTAGTGATAATTGAAATTTTCAATAATCCCGGTACAGTCGAGCTTATTTCATAATATAATTAATTTAGAAATTTATTTTCACAGTCCATCTCTGTACCTACCCCATTCTCTATCATTCATATATTGGTTTTACATACTGAGGAGATTTTCCTTTAAATGCTGAAAATAATAGATATAATTAATATATAAGTGTGTCTCTAACCTCATTTAAAAATCCAAGCTCTGGTCATGCATGGTTAAGAGACAACTTATAATTTAAGCTGCGACTGACCTCATTTAAAAATCCAAGCTCTGGTTATGCGTGGTTAGTGTGCTCTTAAATAAAAATAAAAGAAAAAGGAATAATGTGCTATAAATTGAAATAAACTTGAAATTCTCCTTTGTGTATAAAAGCCAGCCTACCAATCCATTTTCTAATCTGCGAAATGTGTTAATATTTTATGACGTATTATGATTTGCTGATTGATGGGTATTGGGATTTGAGATTATTCGATCTTGTCACTTAAGGTGAACTATTGATTATAGTCCAAATCCATCACTGTTTCTGTTCTTTATTTATAAAAATCCTTTGAAAATAATTGGAAATGAATTGTTTTAAAACACTCCCCATTTTATATAAAATTCATCGTAAATCCCTCATTCTCTACAATGTGAGATATGCCACCAGTTCTTAGTTTATTATGATTTTTGTTTGACTAATTGAGCTTTATGATGACCATTTCTCCTTCTAAGCTGAAATTATATTTTTTAGTCATTTTTTCATCGATATTTTAAATTCTATATCCTTTTGATGATAACAAAAGGGGGAGTATGGATTAGATATTGATTTATGAATGAATATTTTATAAATATTTTAATTTTTGAGAATTCTGAATCCTTTTACATTCTTCTCACTCATGCACAGTTATAGGGGGAGTTTCTGTTGTAGGGGGAGCTAATAAATAGGGGGAGTTCAGAGTTCAGAATTCACTGTCAAACGGATTTACTGTAATCAAAATCTTTTATTTCTTTGTCATCATCAAAAGGGGGAGATTGTTGTATATAACGCAGTTGTATACACAATTATATGATTTTTGTTTGATGATAACAAACAAATATATATTATTATAAATGTGTTTGTTATTGTAATGTTTTATATATACAACACAGATAGGAATATAATATTTGAATTGAATATTATATTTCTAACATTCAAACAGTACAACTCTGTATAACTCCACTATTTAAACATTCACTGTATATTGTACTTGTATATAAACAGAATATAATAGACAAGTTCGTTTGACAACAATAAAATGATATTTTATTTCAATCAAATTTGTTTATTACATATATCTGTACAATTCACTCACAGCTCCTCAGTACAGTTCATTCATTGTCACTCAGTCATACATACACACAACATATACACAGTTACATTTCATATATATCCATTTTCACTTGTATATACAGACTCATACATTCATTGACACCACACACTGTCTTCTTATCTTCAGCTTTCAGTCCAGTCATTGTCAGTCCAGTCATCACAGTCAGTCCAGTCATTCCTGCTTACCTGTCACATGTGAAACACACACACAGTACGCTGCAATAGAAATAAAACAGAATATATGCAAATATAAATTTTATTTTTAAAAATTTTATTTGCCTCAGTTCTCTGGTGTGTTTCTCATCATTTTTCATGACTTGATCTGAATTATAAAACCATCAATCTGTGTCTAGATAGCTTGTGATATTCACAGTGATACACTGTAAATACCACAAGGCAGACAACACATATATCTCAATGCAGGGACAGGAACAACTCGTCTGACGGCTGCATGTACACACGTGTACACGTGTGCACTGCCTCGCCAATCAGTGTTGCGACTGAGGAGTAGCCACGTGGACCAGCTCGACTCAGTGCACATCTGAAGAGCAACAAAATCAATCAAAGTCGAGACAACTCAACAAAGCAACCCAAAAACGTCAATGTATTCAAGTCAGTATGACACGTGTAAGCATATCACAAATGGTCGAGCAATAATGAGATGTCACACATGATATAAGACAAATGCAATACAAGCAAGCCCCAGTGTCGAGCTAAGTCATGCTATAACTTTTCAACTCAAAAAAAAATGGTGTACAACTATGACAAAGCTGGACAGTTTATCAGCATGGTCGAGCATGCTCATATGCAACAAATCAAGACAGCATGATTCTAAACAAGCTAGTGACCACAAGCAAGTCTGCATGGGCAAGTTTACCAATAAATTCAAATGGTGTAGCAGCATAATCAAAGTGATGGTCAACAGGTCAAGCAGCTCAGTAATGAAACACCATGGTTCAACAGTTTTTGGTGCATCAGAATGGCAAACAGCAAGTGTGGTATATGCAGTGTATGTACACAACATGAAAATAGTCGAGTTCAAACAAAAGCACAACATTCGAGATGTTTCAGCAAGCATGATTGTGTACACAGCAACTTTACATCATCATACATGGGTGAAGCTTTGGTATACATTGCTAACAATGAAGTGCAGCATGTAAAGTACAGCATGTCACTGCATGTCCAGTTCAGTTCAGGTTCCAACATGAAAGGGAAATGCAAGTTCATGTTCAAATGCAAGAATGGTTATAAAATACACAAGGGTGTGAATGATCATATATAAAGGCATGTACAATGGTAAGAAAAAGTACACAGCAGTCAACAATTACAAATCAGATCAAAAACTTCACTCCAGCACATACAGATTTGAATAAGGATGGTTCAAGGCAGCTACAAGCAGTATGAACAAGTGCTTCAGCTACATAAGCAAGAACAAGCATGGTGAATGCATGTTGTTGAAAGAAGAATGGTTCAGCAATATGGAAGTGTTCAAGCATTTCATGAATGAACAAGTCAATGAGTACAAGGGTGCAGCTACAAAGGGTTCAACATGCAAGCATTTAATCAAGTACAAAGGGATGTGTACATGCAGATGCAAGAGTGGTAAAAATGCAAGTGTAAATTAGTGCAACTCAGTGATACAAATAGTCAAGCAGTTCAACTTCATCAAAAAACAACAGCAAGTAGACTCATGCACTCTTGAATGTACACAGCAAGGGTACAGTTTTAGTTTACATGGCACAATATCACAATTTAACACAAGAAGTTGCAGATCACACTGGACAATGCATGGAAACTCTGTACATACTGGCTATAGCATTATACATAACAGGAATTCGATTTGTTCAAGTGCAGAAAATCAGCAAGGAGAATATTTGGCAAGACAATAAATTTTCTTCTGGAAAATTCATTTTGAAATTTCACAGATTTGCAAAAGAGTAATGTTTCAATTTTGGCAAGTTTTTAATGTGGTATCCGAATTAGGTTTGCCAAAAGTACAGAATGATTTATAAAATCATCACAGTAAATCACGCAAGCTTCTCAATATACCAAGGAATCAAAATTAATCGGCACAGCCAAAAGAGGAAACACGAAATTCATTAAAGCCGTGGAATCAAAAAGGGAAAGCCAAGCAATCAGATCGAATAATTTATTTTGTGAAATCAGAGTTTCAATTATAGGATTTTCTATATCCTATATTATACACCAAATTCATCACAGGCAGTGCATCGAAAACAAACAACAAAAAAAATTCAAGACAAAAATCGAATTTATATTACTCATAAGTTTTTTTTTTCGATCAATAGTCAGAGGTAAAAAATCCCAAATAGGAGACAAGAGAGAGAGAGAGCCAAGCATTCAACCGAAGACGCAAGCAAATCAGAGATCTCATCAATCAGATTCAAGCAACCGAGATTCAATTTCGATTTGGGATTCAAAAAGAAACCCTAATATTTTTTTTACGCCGCCATTTTTGCTATTCCAGAGAGATCGTGCAAATGAAAAGGATAATGGGCCGGCCAACTTTTTAATTAGAAAAGGGGATGACCCATCATTTTAAACTCCTTGTTTTTTTTTCTCTAGGTTTCTTTTGTTTATTTTAATTGTTTTGTTTTTAGTTTGTGTTGTAAAAATCAAACGAACAGGTGTCTAGATCTGTAAAGTCTAGGTAAAACAGTCAGGGTGTTGACTGTCAGTTTCAGAGTCTGTAAAATTCTGGGATACGGATTACGGGGTTGTAATTCGGGGAAATCTGATCGAGGGAACATCGGTCAGTCTACGGTTTTGAGCGTAGGGTTAGAATAGGAGCAGGGTTTGCGAGTGTACATGGTCTTGTATGCGGGATCTGTTCTATCACCTAGTAGAAACCTTAGAAATGCAGCAGTAGGCAGGGTTTGCCGAAGCTGGGTATATCTGTGTGTGATTTATTTTCTGCATTTCTGTTTCTGCTATATTCTGTGATCTGTTTATCATTTTAATTTCCTGTCAGTTTTTCAATTCAGTTTTAAAAACTGTGAAAAACCCTATTCACCCCCCTCTAGGGTTATTCTAGATCCAACATCAACCTCCAAAGTTTTGTCTAACTCGCCCAAGAGATCAGATAAATAATTTGATTTAATTCACCTCCCTGTGTTCGACCTGTATGCTACACACCTGTATGCTTGCAGAATTTATTACAAATGTCACGCTTTTCTAATTCATAGATTAGCGTCGATCAAACGCTAATGGTTATAATGTTTGTGTGTGTTTTTTTTCTAAATTTCAAAACATAAAATATCCAATGTCATAGTTAAGGGAATATATTAAATTGGACTGCCAAGAATAAAAGAGAGAAAATGGTTGAAATAAGATATTATTTATAGGTTGGAAATTTGTTTAAAATAGATTTGTATAAGGTGTATTTCTAGTCGAAGAATTTCAACGGTCCAATAAACAAAGTATTCAAATCTTCATTTGTACATCTTTAATTAAAATTTAAAGATTAAATTATATTTAATTAAAGTTCATTAAATCGATTTATATAAATCAAATGAATAAATTAACTTTCCTTAGTGAGTAACAAATTTTCTCCTTTTGATTATTCAAATGTTTACCATAATTTATGACAAATTCACATGTGCAATTCAAAGTTAATTATTACACTAATTTGCAATGTTTGGTTTCAATTGTAATTAAATATCATTAAGTATATATTTAATTCCACAAAATCAATTTGATTTAATTTGTTTTCTTTTTATTCAACCAATCTTGAATTTAAAGGCATAGTTAACATTTTTGTTCATATCCTACTACACTAGCAATTTTTGTTTATCGTTTAATGTATAGTGATGAGATATTTAATTGCAATCAATATGTGTGTCATAACTTAAATTCAATTAAGTTGCATCTCATACGATATTTACTTATTACTCCTTTAATTACTATTATAAATTTCCATTAACTACACCATTCAATTATCTTTATTGCAATTTGTTTCAACTTTATTTCAATACATTAACTTTGGGTTTTGCAATTTATGACTAGTTACAACTTCTAATTAAATATTATATGCTTATTGTTGTAAGCAAATAAATAAATGGATACACTTGCAAGTTAATTATTATAACTTAATAATTTTCAATTGGCACGTAAAATCTTACCATTTATTTACAATATTTGATTGAATTACTATTATTTCAAATAAACAACCAAATCATGAATATCTTTGCAATAAATGCATATAATTATGTTTATAACTAGTTGAAATTTCATTGCAAAATCAATTGGATCTATATTATTTCCATATTCCATAAATTAAGATTACCAATATAAAATAAATCTCAAAATTATTTTATATTGTTAATTCATCATAAATTTCAAATTACATTATAAATAGATTATCAAACATTGTCATTATCATATATATAGCCATTTAGAATCAATTCTCAATGTTTTATTTAAGTTAAAAATGTAAATTCCAATGCCAACACGTTTTATTTCAAATATGTTTATTTTTACTGTTGCATTAAGAAAATAACGATGAGGGGAAGGTATTGAAAACGAATGCAACTATTCATAAAGAATTTATCGATTCATGAACGTTACACTTTGAATAGGCAAGGAAAGTATTGAAGTGGACCTATCAACATATTATTAATAAATCATAATAAATCATCCTATCAACATATATTTATAAATCTCATTAACAACGTCTTAATTTTATTTAAAAACTTATTATTATTATTATTATATTATTATTATAATTTAATAATGGAATTTTTTTTAAATTTCGACGTATTTTATAATAAAATTTCCTGAAATAAATTTTTTAAATTGATTCCAAAATTTCGGGTTGTTACAGGAGGGTTGGGGGAGTCGCGGTTGCCGGAGGAGGGCGCTGGTGGTCGGAGCGAAGGAGCTCGCAGGTGCTGCGAAGGGGTTGTGGGTTTGGTTGCCTCGATTTAGGTTTAGGGCTTGGGAGGGGGTTCGTGTGGAGAGAGGAGGAGCAAGGAGGGGGTTCTCCGATCTTCGGCGGTGGAGGGGGGTCACGGCGCAGGCAGTGGAGGGGGAGCGGTGGACGAGGTCGATGCGGCTTCGTTTTTTTTATTTTTTTTATTTTCTGGAAACGGGAGAGAGAGATAGGGAGGATAAAAGGGGTGGGGCTTTATATATAATTTAATCATTATTTTAATTTATTCTCCAAAAAAGTTAATTTTTCATTCTAATTCCAAACCGAACCCAACGATTGTTACCCCTAGCTAAATACCCCTATTCGGAACACAATGGAATATGTTTCGTAAGCCAATTCGATAGTTATGATAAGTTTTCATTAAAATTGAAATATAAATTAGTATAACGTTCAAATATTATTTCAACGTACATTTTAATTTACCCGGGCAACATACTGACTCCAAAAATTCCAGAAAAATAAATCTAGCTATGTTTTGATGAAACGGTCCTAACAAAACAAATTTCGTAGAATTCGGAGACTGTTTGAAAAACGGTCATTTTCTGGTCGACTAAATTCAAACTGAAATTACCAAACACGTTTAAATTCAGCACGCTCACATATTAATTCCGAAAATTATAAAAATTGGAATCTAGCAATAATTTGACATTCAAGATCCAACAAATGTGGTTTCATCAAAAACGGAGGTCGTGTAAAGACCCGCAACTTCCCCGTAAAGGAAAGCGTCGGATAGTTCGAGAACAAACCACAGCAGAACGCATACAGAAGAACCTTTCATTGTATATTACAACAATGCATCAGATTACAAGAATATACAGAGTATAAAAGAATATTACACAGAAATATCAGAGATTTAAATTACATTTAAATACATCGCAGCGGAAAATAATACAATACACAACTAGAAGAGATATACGGATACAAAGCTTTCCGGATATCGTTCCAGCTGTAAACCAGGATCCTGTGAATATAAATCTGCAAAACCGAAACTACTAGCTGCCCGTGTCAAAATAAGGGCACCCAGAGTTTAGGTTAAAACAATAAACTCCAGGTCAGTCATGTGACTGGTGTGAGAACTAAAACAGTTATTAATCTTTATTTTTAAAGTTAGGTAAATCAAGGGACCACGCCGTATAACACGGAACGGGTTTCCTCCCAAGAATACCAGTGCATAAAACAAACAGCGCAATGCTAAATAAAGAAAAATGAAGCTGTTATAAGACCCAGGTCCCATCACACAATGCAACGCAGTCGAGGATAGGGTTTTCCCTTATAACAGCCAAAGGATGCTTGATACGTTTTAAAACAAATCATTTGATACTATTATAAGTGTATAAAACAACTTCAAATCATAAGTATCAATCATAGGCGGCATAAGCGCCCCATCCCACTATGTCGCCATATATAGGATTACAATTAAAACCGCAAATGTCACGTATTTGGAAATTGGATTTCCGTCTATGAACCGAGGCAAAAGATAGTCCTCAACCGATTCGAGACTGCCTAGTCCGAGTCTCAGGATCAGAGCTCGAGTGACCCTTGGATCGTCAGGGCCGGTCCACATGGAGTGGATTAAAATGCCTGAACATGCGTTTCTCCGCCCTATGGGGCGTAAACGAGCCAACTAAATGACTCCATCGGTTCGAGAACGACCGATCAATCCGAGGCGCCTCGCAACAGCAACAACCACATAAGTCAAACTCGTCAGGGCGTGTAAAACCACTGACGCCACTTCTAACTAGGAAGAAACGCATGCCCTCCCTGAGGTCCGTCTCCCATTTTTGGTTCATACCTGGTGTGAAACACGTGAGGTAAACGTTACACAAAGCTACGCCACAAAGGCCGTGCTTTGATCATCACCACAAGACTTTGCTTTTCAACAGAAGCCTTGATCATTTGCATCTTAGCATGCCACAGAGGCAAACCATCCTATGCAACCTATATCAGTCACACAGGGTGAAATCCGATGTCAGACACACAGTCCATTTACAAGTCCGTTCTGGGTCTGAACGAAACCGGGAGCACCTAGTACCCCGCATATCCATCGATCTCCAAGTACGTCTGGACGATCACTAACTGTTTCCATCTTCTTGGGTGTACAGCCCAATCAAGATCATCAGTTATCACCCAAACGACGTGAAGACCTCCGGTCTTCGACCATCGTCTTCATCTTCGACTTATCGTCGTATCAGTTATTCAGAATGGGATAAACCCGGTCTTTCCAAATAACTCGCGTATATTTTAAATAAGTGTTACACAAACACAACATACGCCTCATTCCAATTCATTAGTCACTAACCATAAATTAATCAAGAGAATAATTCCCCAAATATTAACCCCGAAGGCCGAAACCAACATCAGATCAATATCCAGAAAACCCTTCTGCTTAGCTAACCGACAGTTAGTTTCTAAATTTCACATTCATAGGGAAAGATTCCCATTAATTTTATCAAAGATAAATTCTTGAATTTATTCTTTAATCAACTTTTGAATATCAATTCAAACTAGTCGGGATTAGCGAACCTTACCGAAGTAATCATTTGTTTTAATTTCCCAATCCCAACCTATTCATCCCATGAAGTAAAACTGGTAATACTTCATATTTAACACCACGGTGTTATCGGTAAATTCAATTACCATTTCTTGTTCAAATCTAATTAAAGATTTAACTATCGCCTGGAGCAAAACTGGTGATACTCCATTTTCGACCATTTCAATCTAATTAAAGATTCATTAAAACTCCACTCAGTTTTAATCGTTAACTGGGTTAAAGAATCAGTGTCATTTAAAACACGGTTCACGATAAACCCAAAATCACATTCATTAATTATCGGGTTAAAGAACAAGTGTTATTTAAAACACTGTTCACGATAAACCCAAAAATCAATATCAATTCAATTCCAATTAAATATCATTTAATTGGTACACTTCATTAAATCTAAATAAAAAGATTTAATCTTTTCTCAACTGGGTTCAAGAACAGTGTTAGTGAAGACACCATTCACGACAAACCCAAATCACATTCGATATTCAATACAAGGCTCTGAATAGAAAATATATCGGCTTATATTCAATATCGAATTCTACGACTAACAAATGTCGTATTGGAAATAACGATACAAATATATATCTTTCAAATTTCCATAACAACACCTGTAATATCACGAATTCCAACATCGAAATATTCCGAAGACACTTTCGATTCAAATCCACTCCAATGCAATCATTGGAAATTTTGGTTATTTTCAAAACCATTTCAAATTCAATTTATTTATTTAAAAATAAATAGAATTATAATTCTAGTTCAAAACTAGTTCATTTCGATAAAAATCTATTTTTATCTTTTCAAATATGGAGTTTTTCATCCCAAATTTTCCCAAATCATCTCTTATGATTTTACACAAATTATTACTATTTTTAATAATTTTATCAAGGCCCGTACAGTCGATTTCCATCAACGGCCATCGAACTGCACTTACAGCGACCTTTTTCGAATTTGATTTGGACGTATCTCCAAATCCAACCATTAGATTTCAAATTTCTAACATTCATTAGAAAGCTCTTTTCGATACGAACCCAACGGTTCCGGTTTTAGGAGAATCCGACGGTCGGATCTCCCGCAATGTCCGTTTGAAATAAATGGTCGAAATTCACGAACTGCCGCGGCGCGGCGCGTTCTATTCAGGCCATTATATTATATATATAATATATATAATATATACTTCGTCGATTTCTATTTAAAACGAATTATATAAATAGTTTTAAATTCGTTTCAAAAGCAATTTCAACTTCCTTTTCAATTCAAATCAAAATTGAATTCTTCTTTATAAATTCGTTTCAAAATTCATTTCTATTCAATTCAAATTTCAATTCAATTTGAATTCATTTCAATTCGTTTTCAATTCAATTCATTTCGAAATCGTTTTCAATTCAATCCATTTCGAAATCGTTTTCAATTCAATTCATTTCGAAATCGTTTTCAATTCAATTCATTTCGAAATCGTTTTCAATTCAATTTGAATTCGTTTTCAATTCATTTCATTTCGAAATCGTTTTCAATTCAATTCATTTCGAAATCGTTTTCAATTCAATTTGAATTCGTTTTCAATTCATTTCATTTCGAAATCGTTTTCAATTCAATTCATTTCGAAATCGTTTTCAATTCAATTTGAATTCGTTTTCAATTCATTTCATTTCGAAATCGTTTTCAATTCATTTCAAAATATTCGATTTCGAAATCACTTTTCAATATTCATTTTTAAGATGAATAAAATCGATATAAATATCGTTCACGTCAAAATGGCGTTAATCTAATCAACACGGCTTCATAAATTTCTATTTTCAAATATTCTATTTCAAATATTTCTTTTTCAAAATAGTTGTTATTATCAAAATATTTCGTTCAACACATGACCAATCTCAATGAATGAGTACTGTCAACACATGAACTTTTATTTTATATATTCTTTATTTTTCAAATTGGAATGAGGCCCAATCAATTACCATATAATGTTAATTATATGGATTTTCTACAACACATGCATATATCAACAACGATGAATAATCAACCATCATCCAAAGTGCATTCTACACTGTATAAGCATCAAATATAAACATTCAACGCTTATAACAGTCTGTCAATCAATCGATCGACACACAACTAAACAATCGGGATTAGTGTACGTCAAATATCATCCCAACACCCGTGTAGGGTTTCAAACAATCAAACACAGATTCTATTTGTGCAGTTGGGCGATGTGTAAAATTTATCGACCCAATCAATGTCCTTCAAATAAGTGTACATAAACAAACCATCTGGTTTGCAAATGAATATTTTATTTATTCACATTCACGTTAAAATTTATATTTTTAACGACAAAACATTTTATTTCAACATATGAATTTCTCTTCAGTTCATTCTTTAAATAAAATGATATTTTTATTTTTCTAACATATTTTAGAAAATTTCAGCGGCATAACGGCACGATACTAGAAACGGGACAAGGCCTAGCCTTATCCCCGGTCTAGTGAAGGCCCACGCCATTCACACATCAATCAATCCATTCATTTCACCCAACAATTCAATTCATTTCATTATGCAAACCACAAAATTTGGAGTAAGGATCTAACCTAGCCTTACTCCTTCGCCTTATAACGGCGCACGTCTAATCCTAACCAATTTATCGATTGATTTTTCACACCACAAACCACATTCAAACCAATATCGCAATCAATCACCAAACAGTCAAACAAACAAGTCCATGGTCTGTGGACGATTGTGTCGGGAGCTACTAAGCACCGTCTGCATCCTAGTATATATATATAACTAGAAATTAAATTGAAAGGTGAGAAATTCTCACCTATAGCTATCCTAGCTCCACGGCTCTTCTTTTGCAGAAGTCTTCGTCGTTTCGCCTTTTTGTCACCTTCGTTGCTGCTTTCACTACATATGTAAAAATCGAATTTTTACATCGCTATTCAATATATAAAAATCATATTTTTAGTTCGAAGTTCAATATATAAAAATCATATTTTTAGTTCGAAGTTCAATATATAAAAATCATATTTTTAGTTCGAAGTTCAATATATAAAAACTATATTTTTCTTTCGAAGTTCAATATGTAAAAACTATATTTTTCTTTCGAAGTTCAATATGTAAAAACTATATTTTTCTTTCGAAGTTCAATATGTAAAAACTATATCTTTCTTTCGAAGTTCAATATGTAAAAACTATATTTTTCTTTCGAAGTTCAATATATAAAAATATGATTTTTATCTCGACTACAAATCCGATCTTTTTAAAGTTTAAACCTTTTGCTTAAACTTAAAATTAAAATCAGTTTTAACCCTTTTTAAAAATCAACTGTTTTTATTCTTTTAAAAAAAATTCAGTTTTTAATCTTTTTCTAAAAACAGTTTTTTTCTAGCTTTTTCTAAAATCAGTTTTATCTTATTAAAAAAAATCAAATCTGTTTTATACTTTTTTTTAAAAAAACAATTCAGTTTTTATTTTAAAAATCGAAACCAGTTTTTACTTTAAAAAAACGAAATCAGTATTTACTTTAAAAAAACGAAATTAGTATTTACTTTAAAAAAACGAAATCAGTATTTAAACTCTAAAATAAAAATAAAAGTAAAATAAAAATAATAAATAAAAAAACTTACTGTATGCGAAGAGGGGGGGGGGTTCCTTATCGCGGTCGCTACCCTGCCCCAGAAGTTGATCGGAGGACGCCGGAAGAAGGGGGTGGCATCGCCTCCCTGTGGCCGCCATCAGGAGCAGCTCGCACCACCAGGTGCGTCGGATTCTTAGCTCGAACGAGCGGGCTAGGGTGGGTTGCGTCGGTGGGTTTTTCGAGGAGGGGCGGATTTGGAAAGGAGGAGGAAGGCAACGCGTCGAGGATCAGAGGGGGCTCCTGGCAATGGACATCGCCTGGCGACGTCGCGATGAGGTAGGGGGGGAAGCGCGTCGAGATCCGGTTTCTCCTTTTTTTTTTTTTATACTGATCGGATTGAAGAATATAAAGAGGGGGGGGTATATGTAAAAGAAGGAATTAATTTATTTAATTATTTTATTTTATTTTTCACTTAAAAGCAACTTTTATTTTCGACCTCAAAACGAGGCCCACCGCCTATCGCCCATAGTGTTTTACCCCCTTTTCGAACACAATGGGATATGTATCGTAAGCTGAATTGATCGTTACAATCAGTTTCCGTTAAATTTACATTTAAATCTCTATATTGAATTTCAAACGTACATTTCAAATTACCGGGATCACATACGAACTCTAAAAATTCTCGAAAAATATTTTCTAGCTTCGTATTGATGATACGGTCCTAACAAAACTAGTTTCGTCGAATTCTGAGACCGTTTGAAAAATGGCCAATTTCCAGTCGATTAAAATCAACTGAAAATGGTCAAACGCATTTTCCTTTGCCACGCTCACATATTGATTCGAAAAATTATGAAATTTGAAACCTAGCAATAACTTAACATCACGGACCCAACAAAACTGGTTTCGTCGAAATCCGAGGTCGTTTGCAAAACGGCTATTTTTAAGGGCCTTATATATATAAAAATATATATAAATTCCACAGCGACTATTTCTAATTTTAAACTGGACATATCTTATCATTTCTAAGATGAAATCCCAGTTTGTTAACTTCGTTACAAAGATATAGTTATACAGATTCAAATATTTCTTGTTTCGTTCAATTCTGACTTATATTGAATTCTGTATATTCATTTGAAATTAGAAATCGAATTTTCGAACTACCGCGCCATTTTCAATTCCTTTTATAATTATATATAATTATTATATATTCTAACGACGACGTATGTAATATATACATTTAAATTATATTCAAATTAAATTTCTCGTCGATATTATTTAAAATAATCTATTTTAAATATTCAAAATTCGCTAAAATTGCCAAAATAAAAATTTCAAACTGGCTCGCATTTTACGGGTTGTTACAATCTCCCCCACTTAAAACTTTTCGTCCCCGAAAAGGAACAAAGTCGAAAGTGGTTTGATAATTCAACTCTACGTTCGATCTGGCTTCCATTCTCCAACTCTTTAGTTTCTGAGAATTTTCAAAATTTCAAAAATTTGGCTAACACCCTAAATTTCCGAAAAATTTCGCCATAACCTCCCCTGCAATGGGAGCATCGGGGAATTTCAAATAGCTTCCCCGGTCCTTCAGATCTCAAAAAGAAAAAGAAAAAGCCAAGCGGCTAGCCAATAGGCTCACAAAATCATCATCACCCAAACAAAACAGGAAATTATGTAGTAAACATGTACCTATTTGTCGGGCAAACAAATTTTATTCTCTGCTCTAGCCTCCTTGCTATGACCTGTTCAATGATATATATGTATATGCAAACAAATGCGACCAATTTTCAATACAATTCAATATTTGATCCAATTAGGCTAAATGGTTCATAATTAGCAAACAAATAAACAAACAACACAAACATCAATCAATTAGTGGATTAGAGTTTTCAAATTGATAACTTTGATACATAGTCAAAAATCAGATTTTTGATGCCAAATCACAACAATGTATTCTAGCTATATTAGTTTTGGTTCTCACACCAGCCTAATGGAAATATATAGAAAATCACACCTTCGAAACTCGAACATAAATGTTGATGATGCGATCGCTATCATCAATATCATCTCCGGGCGACTAGAGTGTGATGCTATATCCATCCAATATATTAAAACTTTGAATATACGTTTGCAAGGCGTATATGCAAATTCTTTATATACTGAATTGTCCAAAATCAATATAAACAAATAATCAAATACGAATAGTTGATTTAGATTTTTAAAACCAAATTTGTTTTCATTTGAAAAATATACTCTTCACACTCGTTCTAGGATACTACTGATCCTATCTCTAACGAGTCATTCCATTGGATATTGCTAATCCAATATCTGATGAATTCTTTCGTATCGTTCTAATGTGTCTTGTTCTCTAGCTTTGTAAACCAAAGCTCTGATACCACGTGTAAAGACCCGCAACTTCCCCGTAAAGGAAAGCGTCGGATAGTTCGAGAACAAACCACAGCAGAACGCATACAGAAGAACCTTTCATTGTATATTACAACAATGCATCAGATTACAAGAATATACAGAGTATAAAAGAATATTACACAGAAATATCAGAGATTTAAATTACATTTAAATACATCGCAGCGGAAAATAATACAATACACAACTAGAAGAGATATACGGATACAAAGCTTTCCGGATATCGTTCCAGCTGTAAACCAGGATCCTGTGAATATAAATCTGCAAAACCGAAACTACTAGCTGCCCGTGTCAAAATAAGGGCACCCAGAGTTTAGGTTAAAACAATAAACTCCAGGTCAGTCATGTGACTGGTGTGAGAACTAAAACAGTTATTAATCTTTATTTTTAAAGTTAGGTAAATCAAGGGACCACGCCGTATAACACGGAACGGGTTTCCTCCAAAGAATACCAGTGCATAAAACAAACAGCGCAATGCTAAATAAAGAAAAATGAAGCTGTTATAAGACCCAGGTCCCATCACACAATGCAACGCAGTCGAGGATAGGGTTTTCCCTTATAACAGACAAAGGATGCTTGATACGTTTTAAAACAAATCATTTGATACTATTATAAGTGTATAAAACAACTTCAAATCATAAGTATCAATCATAGGCGGCATAAGCGCCCCATCCCACTATGTCGCCATATATAGGATTACAATTAAAACCGCAAATGTCACGTACTTGGAAATTGGATTTTCGTCTATGAACCGAGGCAAAAGATAGTCCTCAACCGATTCGAGACTGCCTAGTCCGAGTCTCAGGATCAGAGCTCGAGTGACCCTTGGATCGTTAGGGCCGGTCCACACGGAGTGGATTAAAATGCCTGAACATGCGTTTCTCCGCCCTATGGGGCGTAAACGAGCCAACTAAATGACTCCATCGGTTCGAGAACGACCGATCAATCCGAGGCGCCTCGCAACAGCAACAACCACATAAGTCAAACTCGTCAGGGCGTGTAAAACCACTGACGCCACTTCTAACTAGGAAGAAACGCATGCCCTCCCTGAGGTCCGTCTCCCGTTTTTGGTTCATACCTGGTGTGAAACACGCGAGGTAAACGTTACACAAAGCTACGCCACAAAGGCCGTGCTTTGATCATCACCACAAGACTTTGCTTTTCAACAGAAGCCTTTATCATTTGCATCTTAGCATGCCACACAGGCAAACCATCCTATGCAACCTATATCAGTCACACAGGGTGAAATCCGATGTCAGACACACAGTCCATTTACAAGTCCGTTCTGGGTCTGAACGAAACCGGGAGCACCTAGTACCCCGCATATCCATCGATCTCCAAGTACGTCTGGACGATCACTAACTGTTTCCATCTTCTTGGGTGTACAGCCCAATCAAGATCATCAGTTATCACCCAAACGACGTGAAGACCTCCGGTCTTCGACCATCGTCTTCATCTTCGACTTATCGTCGTATCAGTTATTCAGAATGGGATAAACCCGGTCTTTCCGAATAACTCGCGTATATTTTAAATAAGTGTTACACAAACACAACATACGCCTCATTCCAATTCATTAGTCACTAACCATAAATTAGTCAAGAGAATAATTCCCCAAATATTAACCCCGAAGGCCGAAACCAACATCAGATCAATATCCAGAAAACCCTTCTGCTTAGCTAACCGACAGTTAGTTTCTAAATTTCACATTCATAGGGAAAGATTCCCATTAATTTTATCAAAGATAAATTCTTGAATTTATTCTTTAATCAACTTTTGAATATCAATTCAAACTAGTCGGGATTAGCGAACCTTACCGAAGTAATCATTTGTTTTAATTTCCCAATCCCAACCTATTCATCCCAATAAGTAAAACTGGTAATACTTCATATTTAACACCACGGTGTTATCGGTAAATTCAATTACCATTTCATGTTCAAATCTAATTAAAGATTTAACTATCGCCTGGAGCAAAACTGGTGATACTCCATTTTCGACCATTTCAATCTAATTAAAGATTCATTAAAACTCCACTCAGTTTTAATCGTTAACTGGGTTAAAGAATCAGTGTCATTTAAAACACGGTTCACGATAAACCCAAAATCACATTCATTAATTATCGGGTTAAAGAACAAGTGTTATTTAAAACACTGTTCACGATAAACCCAAAAATCAATATCAATTCAATTCCAATTAAATATCATTTAATTGGTACACTTCATTAAATCTAAATAAAAAGATTTAATCTTTTCTCAACTGGGTTCAAGAACAGTGTTAGTGAAGACACCATTCACGACAAACCCAAATCACATTCGATATTCAATACAAGGCTCTGAATAGAAAATATATCGGCTTATATTCAATATCGAATTCTACGACTAACAAATGTCGTATTGAAAATAACGATACAAATATATATCTTTCAAATTTCCATAACAACACCTGTAATATCACGAATTCCAACATCGAAATATTCCGAAGACACTTTCGATTCAAATCCACTCCAATGCAATCATTGGAAATTTTGGTTATTTTCAAAACCATTTCAAATTCAATTTATTTATTTAAAAATAAATAGAATTATAATTCTAGTTCAAAACTAGTTCATTTCGATAAAAATCTATTTTTATCTTTTCAAATATGGAGTTTTTCATCCCAATTTTTCCCAAATCATCTCTTATGATTTTACACAAATTATTACTATTTTTAATAATTTTATCAAGGCCCGTACAGTCGATTTCCATCAACGGCCATCGAACTGCACTTACAGCGACCTTTTTCGAATTTGATTTGGACGTATCTCCAAATCCAACCGTTAGATTTCAAATTTCTAACATTCATTAGAAAGCTCTTTTCGATACGAACCCAACGGTTCCTGTTTTAGGAGAATCCGACGGTCGGATCTCCCGCAATGTCCGTTTGAAATAAATGGTCGAAATTCACGAACTGCCGCGGCGCGGCGCGTTCTATTCAGGCCATTATATTATATATATAATATATATAATATATACTTCGTCGATTTCTATTTAAAACGAATTATATAAATAGTTTTAAATTCGTTTCAAAAGCAATTTCAACTTCCTTTTCAATTCAAATCAAAATTGAATTCTTCTTTATAAATTCGTTTCAAAATTCATTTCTATTCAATTCAAATTTCAATTCAATTTGAATTCATTTCAATTCGTTTTCAATTCAATTCATTTCGAAATCGTTTTCAATTCAATCCATTTCGAAATCGTTTTCAATTCAATTCATTTCGAAATCGTTTTCAATTCAATTCATTTCGAAATCGTTTTCAATTCAATTTGAATTCGTTTTCAATTCATTTCATTTCGAAATCGTTTTCAATTCAATTCATTTCGAAATCGTTTTCAATTCAATTTGAATTCGTTTTCAATTCATTTCATTTCGAAATCGTTTTCAATTCAATTCATTTCGAAATCATTTTCAATTCAATTTGAATTCGTTTTCAATTCATTTCATTTCGAAATCGTTTTCAATTCATTTCAAAATATTCGATTTCGAAATCACTTTTCAATATTCATTTTTAAGATGAATAAAATCGATATAAATATCGTTCACGTCAAAATGGCGTCAATCTAATCAACACGGCTTCATAAATTTCTATTTTCAAATATTCTATTTCAAATATTTCTTTTTCAAAATAGTTGTTATTATCAAAATATTTCGTTCAACACATGACCAATCTCAATGAATGAGTACTGTCAACACATGAACTTTTATTTTATATATTCTTTATTTTTCAAATTGGAATGAGGCCCAATCAATTACCATATAATGTTAATTATATGAATTTTCTACAACACATGCATATATCAACAACGATGAATAATCAACCATCATCCAAAGTGCATTCTACACTGTATAAGCATCAAATATAAATATTCAACGCTTATAACAGTCTGTCAATCAATCGATCGACACACAACTAAACAATCGGGATTAGTGTACGTCAAATATCATCCCAACACCCGTGTAGGGTTTCAAACAATCAAACACAGATTCTATTTGTACAGTTGGGCGATGTGTAAAATTTATCGACCCAATCAATGTCCTTCAAATAAGTGTACATAAACAAACCATCTGGTTTGCAAATGAATATTTTATTTATTCACATTCACGTTAAAATTTATATTTTTAACGACAAAACATTTTATTTCAACATATGAATTTCTCTTCGGTTCATTCTTTAAATAAAATGATATTTTTATTTTTCTAACATATTTTAGAAAATTTCAGCGGCATAACGGCACGATACTAGAAACGGGACAAGGCCTAGCCTTATCCCCGGTCTAGTGAAGGCCCACGCCATTCACACATCAATCAATCCATTCATTTCACCCAACAATTCAATTCATTTCATTATGCAAACCACAAAATTTGGAGTAAGGATCTAACCTAGCCTTACTCCTTCGCCTTATAACGGCGCACGTCTAATCCTAACCAATTTATCGATTCGATTTTTCACACCACAAACCACATTCAAACCAATATCGCAATCAATCACCAAACAGTCAAACAAACAAGTCCATGGTCTGTGGACGATTGTGTCGGGTGCTACTAAGCACCGTCTGCATCCTAGTATATATATATAACTAGAAAATAAATTGAAAGGTGAGAAATTCTCACCTATAGCTATCCTAGCTCCACGGCTCTTCTTTTGCAGAAGTCTTCGTCGTTTCGCCTTTTTGTCACCTTCGTTGCTGCTTTCACTACATATGTAAAAATCGAATTTTTACATCGCTATTCAATATATAAAAATCATATTTTTAGTTCGAAGTTCAATATATAAAAATCATATTTTTAGTTCGAAGTTCAATATATAAAAACTATATTTTTCTTTCGAAGTTCAATATGTAAAAACTATATTTTTCTTTCGAAGTTCAATATGTAAAAACTATATTTTTCTTTCGAAGTTCAATATGTAAAAACTATATCTTTCTTTCGAAGTTCAATATGTAAAAACTATATTTTTCTTTCGAAGTTCGATATATAAAAATATGATTTTTATCTCGACTACAAATCCGATCTTTTTAAAGTTTAAACCTTTTGCTTAAACTTAAAATTAAAATCAGTTTTAACCCTTTTTAAAAATCAACTGTTTTTATTCTTTAAAAAAAATTCAGTTTTTAATCTTTTTCTAAAAACAGTTTTTTTCTATCTTTTTCTAAAATCAGTTTTATCTTATTAAAAAAAATCAAATTTGTTTTATACTTTTTAAAAAAAAACAATTCAGTTTTTATTTTAAAAATCGAAACCAGTTTTTACTTTAAAAAAAACGAAATCAGTATTTACTTTAAAAAAACGAAATTAGTATTTACTTTAAAAAAACGAAATCAGTATTTAAACTCTAAAATAAAAATAAAAGTAAAATAAAAATAATAAATAAAAAAACTTACTGTATGCGAAGAGGGGGGGGTTCCTTATCGCGGTCGCTACCCTGCCCCAGAAGTTGATCGGAGGACGCCGGAAGAAGGGGGTGGCATCGCCTCCCTGTGGCCGCCATCAGGAGCAGCTCGCACCACCAGGTGCGTCGGATTCTTAGCGCGAACGAGCGGGCTAGGGTGGGTTGCGTCGGTGGGTTTTTCGAGGAGGGGCGGATTTGGAAAGGAGGAGGAAGGCAACGCGTCGAGGATCAGAGGGGGCTCCTGGCAATGGACATCGCCTGGCGACGTCGCGATGAGGTAGTGGGGGGAAGCGCGTCGAGATCCGGTTTCTCCTTTTTTTTTTTTTTATACTGATCGGATTGAAGAATATAAAGAGGGGGGGGGGTATATGTAAAAGAAGGAATTAATTTATTTAATTATTTTATTTTATTTTTCACTTAAAAGCAACTTTTATTTTTGACCTCAAAACGAGGCCCACCGCCTATCGCCCATAGTGTTTTACCCCCTTTTCGAACACAATGGGATATGTATCGTAAGCTGAATTGATCGTTACAATCAGTTTCCGTTAAATTTACATTTAAATCTCTATATTGAATTTCAAACGTACATTTCAAATTACCGGGATCACATACGAACTCTAAAAATTCTCGAAAAATATTTTCTAGCTTCGTATTGATGATACGGTCCTAACAAAACTAGTTTCGTCGAATTCTGAGACCGTTTGAAAAATGGCCAATTTCCAGTCGATTAAAATCAACTGAAAATGGTCAAACGCATTTTCCTTTGCCACGCTCACATATTGATTCGAAAAATTATGAAATTTTAAACCTAGCAATAACTTAACATCACGGACCCAACAAAACTGGTTTCGTCGAAATCCGAGGTCGTTTGCAAAACGGCTATTTTTAAGGGCCTTATATATATAAAAATATATATAAATTCCACAGCGACTATTTCTAATTTTAAACTGGACATATCTTATCATTTCTAAGATGAAATCCCAGTTTGTTAACTTCGTTACAAAGATATAGTTATACAGATTCAAATATTTCTTGTTTCGTTCAATTCTGACTTATATTGAATTCTGTATATTCATTTGAAATTAGAAATCGAATTTTCGAACTACCGCGCCATTTTCAATTCCTTTTATAATTATATATAATTATTATATATTCTAACGACGACGTATATAATATATACGTTCAAATTATATTCAAATTAAATTTCTCGTCGATATTATTTAAAATAATCTATTTTAAATATTCAAAATTCGCTAAAATTGCCAAAATAAAAATTTCAAACTGGCTCGCATTTTACGGGTTGTTACAGGTCGTTTGCAAAATGGCTATTTTAAGGGCTATATATTTATAAAATATAAAATTCAATAGCGACTATTCTGAATTTTCAACAGGAAATAACTTTTTATTCTCATTATGAAATCTCAATTTTTTACATTCGTTAGAAAGATATAATTAAACAGATTCAAATATTTCTGGTTTTACTAAAATCCGATTTATTTTGAATCCTGTACATTCATTTGAAATTGGGAATTGAATTTTAAAACTACCACGCAATTTCAGGCTCGTTTTATAATTAAAATAAATTTATTCGTTCTAACTTTATTCAAAATAAGTTTTTGTCGTTATTATTTAAAATAAACCATTTTAAATTTCCAAAATCCAATAAAATAGCTAAAATAAATTTTTTAAATTTGTTCTAAAATCCCGGGTTGTTACATCAATTTTATGATATATATATATATATATTCATATTCAAAAGGGATATTTCCCATTCAACCATAAAGTAATATCAATGGCATAACAAAAATTATGTACATCAATATTAATAACAAAGTGAATTTGTAAATTAGTTATGATTCTTTTGTATCTAGAATATAAAATACATTATATTGAAAATTCCTTCTTAATACCAATAACTCGATTTTTTTCATTTTTCTAATTTTCTTCCCAGTTCTTTGTTATGAAAATTGAGCATATGTCGAAACGCAATAAGCAGGATCTAGATTTGCCAATTGAACACCAATCTAATCTGATAGCAACTATTCTATTACATCAACAAAATAGTAAATAACTATAGTAGAGAAACAAAGAGACACAATATTTATACTGGTTCCACTATCCTCGAGATAGTGTACGTCCAGTCCAAAAGAGAGAGATTATATTCCACATGAGAGAATTACAAGAGATTACAAAATAAGGGTTTACATATCCAAACCTCAATCAGGTTTAACAAGAAGAGACACCATTGGGGATCACTGGCTCCAGGCCTGAATGGGTTTACACTAAAGTCTACCCCTAAATATATAGGCAGTGCAAATCTATGTGAGTCATCAATTAAATTACCAACATATGGTAATAATATAATGGAGGCAAATTACCATAACAACAAATGTGCAAACATAGGAAGTAAATCAATCCGTTTCTTTAGCATAGATGGAAGAAATTAATCCCTTCATTTATTTCTCTACCACCTCATCAAATGCAATCAATGCATTTCCATTATAAAATATTTACTTTCCATTCTTTGCAAATTTGTTCCAATCAATTTGTGATTTTTTATCACCAAATTTAACATTCTTCAAATTATGAGTCTATATATTAAACTAATTTTATAACTCTACATTTAACATATTGAAAAAAGTATACTAAATAATATTTATTACCTTATTCAATAAATTACTAACATACATCAGCTTGAACATTTATACCGTATTGATATTAAAAAAATGAAAAAAAAATTGATTCTCACATACAAATATCTATATATTCTTGGTGTAAGTCGTAGAACATAAATAACAAACAAACAGGTAATAATAATTTTATTTTATAGCTTATATAAATTTATCATATATTGCACAAGGAATACTCATTTTAACATTAAAATAATAAATATTATTTTTAATAATTTTGTCATGCGCAACGCAAGAGCAACACTCTAGTTGACACTAGGTCTTGGTTGTTTAGTTTTATTAATCTTATATGTCTTGATGGACGATTACTAAGAATAGTTAAGAAAATATTTAGAGCCTAAAAAGTCTTCAATTTGGTAGAAGATTTTTCAAACTCGTAATGTAGAAAAAGACAAACTATATAACAAACAAATTTAGAGTGCATTCTTAAACCAATTTAATTTTTAAATTGATTAACTATGTTCTTAATTAAATTATAATTAAATAAGAAATCTAAGGGACACGTTTATCTTATATTAACAAGATAGGTTTATCCTCATCATTAATGTTGCACCTGCCTTATATATATATATATATATATATATATATATATATATATATATATATAAGTAAATCTTCATTTTGTTCACAATCGTTGAATCTCTAACAGAATAAAATGATAGGGAATGAAATCACAGAAAATAAAAAGATTGCAATTAGAAATTTTTAAATATAAACTTTATTTCATAACTTTGCCCTTCAGGAATGGCAAAAGTTGGATACATGCAAATTAAGCATCAGTCACGACAATGGGACAGACAAGCGCTTTTCACTTTACTACATTTTTTCTTGCAGGGAGAGTAGCCGTTGCAGTGTTTTACACAAGCGTCATATAAATCTAAACATTTTTGAGTGCAATCCTTTTTGATACAATGCACAGGATCAATTGATTGAAACACAAATAGCAACGCGGTGGCAATAACAATCAACCATGCGAGAGAGTTTGCCATTATTATAATACCAAAAATGCTTTGAGTATGAGTAGTACATTTTTTATGGTATATGATGCACCAATTTATAGATGAGGTGTTGGACATGGAAGGTTGATCTAGAGAGATTGTTGATGTGATTCACTTATTAAATTTGCATGTAATTTTAATGTTGATTTATTTATTTATATATTGTATATTATACACTATTGGTAATCCAAAAGTTTGATCTCTATAACTATAAATTTGAATAAAATAAAATAAAGATTGGTTCACCATTATTGTATACCCTACAGGAATATTTCTGTTAAATGTATTATTTTTTACCAAATGAGGATAAGATAAGAGAGCAAGTGATAGAAATTTGATTAATATGTGGAGATAACCATTAGTTTTATTCCAAAAAAAAAAATTATTTGGACAAATAATTAGCACATTTTAAGTACATGATTAACTTGTACTTTGGTAGTGTATTACATTGGATAATTTGGGAGTTCAATTCTTTAATCCTAAAAACCAAGATACACTATCTTAAAATACATTCATAACCATTTATTTCATAAAAATGATTAATTAGTCAAGAATGAAACACAAAGATTGTGTGGGAATGGAACATATAAAATTGTGGATAAAGGAATAAAACTTTTTATTTTTGGTTTCACATCAGTTTGGAAAACTAAAGCATTGATATTCATAGTTTACTAAAGTAAAAATAATAATATCATATTCTAAAATTTTAGATGTAAAATAAGGTTAAAAGGAAATAACAGTAAAGAAATTCTAAATTAGTTCGTGACAACTAACACATCATATAAGACAAACTAGAACTATACACGATCTTTTACATTACTTAATTAGTACCATAGTTTTAACATTACAAAACCACTATTTTTATTTAAAGATTTTATAACGTGCGATTCGTATGGTCATAGTGGTGGACACAATGGTTGTAAGGTTTGTTTCATAACTAACGTTTTGAGGTGGACCGACTTCCATTACATTAAGCATGGATTTGAGGCAAAGCACTTTGAAAACTACCTATCACAGCTTTAGAAACAAAGTTGATGACATCCCTAGCTATTAGTGAAATAATATGATAATGAGACACAACGATACCAAAAAGTCCACAAATCTGCAGCACGTTTCAAAACAACCTTAAAAAGGACAATATGTTGCTAAGGGACCTCCCATTTGATAATTCATGCTTCTACGGAATTGGCAAATTATATCTCAATATTATCCTGGAACATGAGGAGATAAAATGTATTCCCTATCTCAATCTAAAGGATCTAATATCACTTCATTGTTTATGCTAATTTCATCGTTTTTAGAGAATTAACTAGTCGTCGATAATTCTGTAGAAACAATTTGCGCATCCATTATATCAATGGAAACCGAATTTTAATGATAACGCATATCAAGTAGTGACAAATCAAACACTTGATGGGAATAATGTATTGGTCTTCTTTTTTTTACGATCAGTGCTGATAGTTGACACATTCTTGGTAGAACACAAATAATTAACAAACCCTATTCCAGATACTATTAATAACTAACAGATCCAAATGCACTAGTGTACTATAATGGTTTCTACTACTTTTTTTGTCTATACAATCCCTATTCTGCTAATTGGATACAAAACATTACATGGGGCCACTCAGTTTCTACTGATCTAGTGCATTGGCAAGTTCTCGATATAACACTTTCTCTATCCAAACCATTTAACATAAATGGATGTTGGAGCACGTCTGCAACAGTATTACCAGACATACTATACAACTGGTCACTCTGTATCTCAGGTGTAAGTTGTATTCATTTGTCGTGTCCAATTTATACTTACTCCTAATTTATTGAGAAATCTTCAATGCAACTAGAGTAATAGCAAAAAAAAAACTATTCATTAAAGGTAAAAGAAATAGTTCCAAATGTCAATGCAAGAAATGGGATATAAATGTTTATGAAGTCCAAAAACTTTGACAGTGTTTTATATTAGCCTTTTAGAAATTTCAGGTTGAGACGTATTTTCCTTCATGTAGTTAAAGAAACGGGTTTTGTCAATTTACACAATAATGCAATAAACATTTTTTTCAAAACCTTAGGTGCGTTTAAGTGCGAATGAATACATGAAACTGGATAAATCTGAGCATCACCTTATTATAAATCATTAGAGTCCGAACTTTCCAATTGATAAATAGTCATTATCAAAAAATTTAGTAGATGCTAACTAAAATGTATGTGTTTAGAAATAAATAAAAATAAATACTCATCTACCTGAATCAGGATTGACAACAATAGAAAATTAGGAGCACTAACGTAAAATAGAGAGAAACACTTTAAATTTATGTAATAATAGCGAAATATCTAAAAAGATATAAAATAAACAATTCTGCTTTCATTTCTTTTACTACATGCACCTACCATACTGTAAAACTACCTCTTGCCTAATTCTTCCCAATTACAAAAAATAACTATTACATCTTCAATCATTTAAGCAAACACCCTCTATTTAATTTCTTAACAATTAGCTTAATTTCTGAGTTTTAGTTAGAATATAATAAAATGATACTATATCAAATTTTCAATTAGCATACATAATAAACTTCCAGTTGGAATATCTACACCCATGAAAACAGATTCTAAAGAAGAAGTAAGCACATTAGAATGATATCGTATCACAGAGTTCTCGTTTTTTACTGGGTCAGAAAGCAGTCCTTCCAGTACTTCATTTGTAGGATGCAAATATACCTGTAACTGAATCCTCAAATTTTAAAATTATGAACATACACGAAATATATTTGTTGAAGGCATGAATGAAAAAAGAATAATTACCACGCCGACTGCTGAGAGTTGAAGAAGGGTGAAGATGTTAGTGCTTAGGATGAACCATTTAGGAACCACAGTGGTGTTTTCCACTATGAAGTTTGTGCGAATGGAACCATGGGCTTGATTGCTGAAAGCCCAGTAACTTGACATGGATATGTTGAAGAAGTTTGCTACTGCTAATATGGAGCATAGGCACAACCCTTTGGACATCTTTCCTATTACTGGAGGTACCATCGTTGCCTTGTTTTTTTAATGAATTTTTTATTAGTTTTAAGATTAGTTGCAAATATTTGCAAATAACTTAGCATAGTGATGAATATATTGTAAGGTTTTGTTTTTTCCTCAAAAATTTAAGTGAAATATTTGCAGATATATAAATGAAATAAACCCGAATCTCAGGAATTATCCCATTTCCATATGTAGTTGCTATGATATTCAACTAATAACTTTTATGTTCTGAAACGTAAGGGGAATGAATTCCCCTATAAGGCAAATAGATATTTTGGCGCATGTGTCAAAAATAAAATTATCGGTTGTTGCATTATTTGAGCAAAAATTATCAAGTCGTGATATGCATAAATTTTTCAAGGTTCATTTTCTAGACTGGAACAACAATACTAATGGACAGGAAGATCTTGAACAGGAAGATAAGAAAAGTAGAATTTGTATCATGATGAACTCACTAGTATGGATGTATTCCTTTATTTTTGTAACAACCCGGAAAATATGAGCCAATTTAAAATTTTTAAATTGATCATTTCAAAGGAATTTGAACAATTGAAATAGAATATTTCAATAAAATAGTGAATTAAAATGGTGAGTCAGCTTGAAAATTTGAATTCAAACTTTGACTGACTATGCAGGGTGGAAAATATAACGGATTTTAGTGAAACCAAAAATATTTAAATCTGTTTATCAATACCTTTCTAACGAATCTGAAAAATCGAAGTTTCATAACGGGAATCAAAAGTTATGGCCGAATGAATTTTCAGAAAGGTCGCTATATAGAATATATAGCCCTGGAAAATTGATATTTTGCAAGTGACCTCGGAATTCGACGAAACCACTTTTTTTGGGTCCGGGATGTCAAATTATTGCTAGGTTTCAAATTTCATAATTTTTGAAGCTAGTATGTGAGCGTGGCAAAGGAAAATGTGTTTGGTCAAATTCTGTTAAATTGGATCGACCAGAAAATGGCCATTTTTCAAACGATCTCAGAATTCGACGAAACTAGTTTTGTTGGGACTGTAGCATCAAAACATAGTTAGATTTATTTTTCTGGAATTTTTTGAATCAGTTTGTGGCCCTGGCAAATTGAAATGTACGTTCAAAGTTAAAATTAAATGTGTTATACTTTAATTTGAAGAATAACTGACTGTAACAGTCGAATTGGCCAACGAAACATATCCCATTGTGTCCGGGATGGGGGTATTTAGCTATGTACGGCAGTCGTTGGATTTGAAAAGGAGTTCGTTGGAGAAAACACTATTTAAAAATTTATTAAAACCATTGGCCAATCAGAAATTTTCTTTCATTATTTTTAAAATAAAAAAAAACAAAAAACCCTCGTGCCCCATCTGCTCTCGACGATCCTCGTCGTTCGCCGCTTCCCTCCCCTTTTCCCACCACTATAGGCCACTCCAGCCACCGCCGCTAACCTCCCTCGACTCGCCTCCTCCTCCTCTTCAAATCCGTCCATACCTCAGCCTCCACCGTCGCCGCCACTGCCAGAATCAAGCACGCAAAGTTTCCCTCTTCCCAGCGCCGCCCTGATCGCCACCGAGCCACCCCAAACAGCCACCGATCGACTCCCCTGTCCTTCCTCTTCCACGTCAGCACCTCCGATCATCCCCTCGTGCCTCGATTTTTGCGAAAACCGCAACCCTAGTTTCGAACCACTTAGAAAGGAGAGTTCTTTTTTATTTTTTCACTTTGAAAAATCGTATCTTTATGGTGTGTTGACGAAATTCGATGAAACAAGAAACATCGGGACCGCAAGGAAGCTCTCTACCACGTAGAAGAGACCGCGGATTTTTCTGAGTCATCTATGATTTTTAGCACTCCAAAAACCAATGTGAGAAATCTAAATTAATTGAATTTGAATGGAAAATGTTACGTATAAATTATATAAGCGAAATATAAATTACACACGTGTTGTATACCTCATGTACATGCGTGGTGTAAGCTATATAAGCGAAGTATGAATTATACATGCATAGAATAGTTGATATATGTGTTGAAATGCAAGTGAAATACAGCAATATATATATACATACTCCCCTCGTCCACAAACCATTGACGATATTTATTGTTGTGAATTGGTGTGAAACATTGGATGAAAAATACGAATGGTTGAATAATTGTTTGTGGTTGATATTGTTTGGTTGTGGTTGAAAAATACCCATTGGTGACAGAAATGAAATGGAAATAATTATGGAAATAAAAATAAAAAATGTCGCCTGCGTGCGAATTAGATGCATGAATCCCCATTGTCAAAAACCGCGAGGTTTTAAGGTAGAGTGAGGAGCCGTACTAGGGACGGTGCCGGTTTTAACTATCCTGCCGTTATGCTGCCGAAATTTTGAATAATATTCATGTGTTAGAATTATTTTCATATGTTGAAATTATCTTCATGCGTTGAAATTAAAGTCATGTGTTGAAACTATATCCATGTGTGGAAATGTTCATGTGTTGAAAAGTGTTGTGTGAAAATTAAATTCATTTGTGAATGAATGAAGTGTCTAAACAATAAAAATCACTTTTTTATAATATATATGAAGTATGTAAAATATACGCTTTATATATAAATAGTTTCAACAATAAAAATCTCATCTTACTTATATGAACAACATATATAAAATATCCATGTGTGGAAATGCTCATGTGTTGAGAAGTGTGTGTATTGGAAAAGTTCATGTGTTGAATAAAAAGATCGAACAATAAAAATTACATTTTTATTGAAACTATGAAGTGTTGAAAACATTCATTTGTCGAATAAATATTTTAAATGATAAAAAATATCATTTTTGTCATATACGTGATATGCTAAAGATATGTGAACGTTGGAATAAGCATTTGTGAATGAAATATTATTTTTAACATGCATAGGAACTAAATAAAATAGTCATGTATTGAAATATATTTTAGTTCGCCAAAATTATCAATTTTGAAATGTGAAGTGTTAAAAATAGCCACTTGTTCAAATAAATGTGCATGAGTTGAAATATACATTAATTAGCTAATGATATGATTTTTGCCTATGCATGCAACAGTAGAATGAATGGTGTTTTTAAACCAAAGTGAATCAAATATGAAGTTGAATGGAAAATGATAAGTGATAAAAAATTTATATATGTACATGCATATTTATTGAACAGGTTATAGCAAAGGGGCTAGAGAAGAGGAATAAAATTTTGTGCCGGACAAATAGGTACACATTTACTGTTTTGTTTGGGTGATGATTTTATGAGCCTATTGGCTAGCCGCTTGGCTTTTTCTTTTTCGATTTGACATGAGGCGCCCGTGTGGCTATTTGGGAATTTTCCCAGCCCCTCCCATACAAAGGGCGTTATGGCGAATTTTTCCAAAATTTAAAGGCGTTAGTGAAATATTTGAAGTGGAAACGATATAGGAATTTTTGAATGAACTATATTTATATAAATATATAAATATAAATAAAATTAAAACGAAACGTGGCCGTGCAGTTCGTGTTTTGAAACCTTGATTTCAAACGACGAGTGTGGGAAATCCGACCATTGGATTTTCCCGAAACCGCAACCGTTGGATTCGCCTTGGAAAAATCTTTCCAACGGCACCAATTTTGTGAAGATCTGACGGTTGGATTGGCTGGAATGTTTAATTCAAATCTGAAGAAAAACAGCGCCAGAAACGATTATATTTATATATATATATATATATATAAATATAATTAAATTAAATCGAATAACGACGCTACAGTTCCTAAATTGAAATCGTAACTTCAAATGGCTAGTGTGGAAGATCCGACCGTCGGATTTTCCCAAAACTGAAACTGTTGGATTCGTTTTGAAATGACCTTCCTAACGATATAAAATTTGTGAAGATCCAACGGTTAGATTTTCAGATATGTGTAAAACAAAATTAGTGAAAAACAGCGCCAGTGCATCGGCACGACCTGAAACGTCGTTTAATTAAATATGGTCGTTTTAAAATAAATAAAAATGGCGATATATCGTTATAAATTACTATGGACGATATAGAGTGGAAATAAACCAGTTTCATTGTGTTTGCTTGATGTGTGATGGTTGAATGTATTTAACATGAAAATTATAACTAAAGAACTGAAATGTGAATGTTGAATAGTCCAACCATGTGATTAATTGATTTTAAAATCTAAATATACGTGGGTTATTTGAAAAGGCTGAGTTCATCTCATTTCAAATAATCGATCGACGTTGAGAAGTCGAAAAGTCGAAGACGGTTGAAGACCGACGATCTTCACATTGGATGGATGGGCGCTACTGATGCTCGTGATTGGAGTAGCTACCATGAAGGAGCTGAAGTAGTAGCCATCCAAACATACTGTTGATTGTACGGATATGCGAGGAATTGGTGCCTCCGGTTTCGTTCAGACCTAGAACGGACTTGTAAATGGACTGTTTGTCTGACATTGGATTTTTTTCTGTGCTGGTTGATCTCTGTTAAATATATATCTACTTGGCAGCGAAGAATTTATTCTCTTGCTTAACGCCCTTCTCTAAGACGTACGAGCTCAGAGATTATGTATTGACAGAAATCAGTCACATGGAGTGGATTGCCTGTGTGGCACGCCTAAGTGGCATATGATCAAGGCTTCTGTTGCAAAGCAAAGTCTTGTGGTTGATGATCAAAGCATGGTCTGTGTGACGTAGCTTTGTGTATAACGTGGATTCGCGAGCTTCACACCTCGGTATGAGTCAAAAACGGGATAGTGACTGCATGGATAGCACTACGTTTCTTTCTAGCTAAGGTGGTGTCAGTGACTTACCAGCCCTAACATTATATATACTTTTCACCTGTGTGGTTGTTGGAATACGAGGTGCCTCGATATAGGTCTGTAAGGACCGGGAAACGTGTGTTCAGGAATAATTAATCCTCAAAAGTAAGGGAGGACCGGCCCTGAAGATCGAAGGATCATATTGGGGTCCTGGGACATTTGCTAGAGTGTCTCGAATCGGAGAGGAGCTTGCCCCTTGCCTCGACTCATGAAGGAATCCAATTTCCAATACGAAATATGCGAATGTGATTGTATTACTAGTATGGCGACATGATATATGGTACCCATGCCGTCTAGGATTCATATTTATGATTGAATTTGCTTTTGAAACATATACGCACTAGTAATAATATCAAACACTTTTGTTTTATACGTATGAAGCATTTTTGGCCATTATAAGGTAAAACTCTATCCTACGGCTTGCGTTGCATTGTGTGATGGGACCTGAGTCTTATAATGGCTTCATTTTATAAAAAGCACTGCGATGATTTAATCGTTTACTTTATTTCATGCACTAGCACTCATAGGAGTAAACCCGTTCCGCGAAAGTGGCGTGGTCCTTTGATTTGCCTTATTATTGTTGTTAATAAGTTAAGTAGATTTCTCATACCAGTCCCATGACTGACTCGTAGTTTGTTTCACCTTGTAAACTCGGGTGCCCTCATTTTTCATACGGACAGCCTAGTTATAGGTATCTAGTGCACCTTTTGGCTCATGGCGAGGCTTGACTACACCGTGCTGACCTTGAATTTCTCCGCCATTATTGTATCTATATTATGATTCTGCCATTAGCGATGTAGACTGATATTTATTTTGTGTACTCTTTATGTATGATTCCGCCTCTGGCGATGGTGACTGATTATGTATTATTATGCACTAAGTTGTATCCTGCACTTTGCTCTCTGATGTGGTGATATCTATATGATTCCGCTGCCATATGTGTGTAAATTATTCCATTTTATGTTTATGCTATTATCTGTGATCTGCTAATGATGATTAATGTGATATATTCCAATGATTATCCTTAACACCGTGTTATGGGGTTTTTGGATCGTCATAGCTGGTATCAGAGCTTTGGTTAACCTTAGTTCTTGTAATAACCCAGAAATTCTGAGCCAGTTTAAAAAAAAATTATTTTGGCAATTTTAATGAATTTTGAATATTTAAAATAGATTATTTTAAATAAAATCGACGAGAAATTTATTTTGAATATAATTAGAACGTATATATTATACGCGTCGTCGTTAGAATATAAATAATTATATATAATTATAAATAGGATTGAAAATGGTGCGGTAGTTCGATAATTCGATTTCAAACTTCAATTGAACATACCGGGTGCAAAACAGTCTGGATTTTAGTCAAACCAAAAACATTAGGATCTAATTGATGATATCTTTCCAACGAATCCGAAGAATCCAAATTTCATAGCGGGAATCAAAAGATATGTCCAGTTGAAAATTCTAAATAGTCGCTATGGAATTCAGGCCCTTAAAAAAGGAAATTTTGCAAATGGCCTCGGATTTCGACGAAACCACTTTTGTTGGATCCGCAATGTCAAATTATTGCTAGGTTCCAAATTTCATAATTTTTTGAATCAATATGTGAGCGTGGCAAAGGAAAACGTGTTTGACAAGTTTTAGTTGATTTTAATCGACTGGAAATTTGCCATTTTTCCAACGGTCTCAGAATTCGGCGAAACTAGTTTTGTTAGGACCGTATCGTCAATACGAAGCTAGAAAATATTTTTCTGGAATTTTTCAAGTTAGTATGTGACCCCAGTAAATTGAAATGCACGTTCAGATTCAATATATAGAGTTATATGTTGATTTTAACGGAAACTGATCGAAACGATCGAATCAGCCTACGATACATATCCCATTGTGTTTGGAATGAGGGTAATTAACTATGGACGACAGGTGGCGGGCCTTGTTTCGAGTTTGAAATAAAAAGTTACTTTTTAATGGAAATTAAAATAATAAAATATAAAATATTTATATAGCCCCTCTATTCTTTCTCTACCCTCCTCTCATCTCAGAAATTCAGAATCGAAATAAAAAAAATAAAAAAAAGAAGGGGAAGAGCAGCGGCTGCTGCCGCGCTGCCCACCGCCGCCGTCGAGGCGCGTTTCCCCCACCGCACCCCCTCTCCTTTCTCCGCTCCTCCTCTACCTCCTTCTTTCCTCTCCTCTCACGCGCCTCCTCCTTCTTCCCCGCGTCCAGGCGCCTCCACCCACGCACCCACCGCCCCAGGACGCGCCGCCTGTAGCCGCTCGCGCTCCCCCCCCCCCCCCCCCCGACCCCCCCTTCGATCGACGAGCCACAGAACCCCCCGCTCAAAAACAAAATCGCGATCCTCCTATCACCCCCAAATCGAACGCTGCGCCACTGCCTCGACCCGCCCAGACCCTCCAGTGCCCTGCTCAGACCAACTCCGCCGATTGTGGACCATTTCCCCCCTTCCATTCGCAGAAAACGCTGTAAGCTTTTATTTTAATTTAATTTAAATGCTTAGTTTAGTTAATTAAAAAGTGTTGTGTTTAAATGTCAGATTTTTGCAAAGATATGAAAAGAAATGATTTTTCTTTGTAAAAAAGTTTGGTTTTTCTTTATGAAAAGAAATGATTTTTCTTTGTAAAAAGGTTTGGTTTTTCTTTATAAAAGGATTTGACTTTTAATCGTATAAAGATATGATTTTTACTCGAATAAAGAAATGATAAAGATTTGATTTTGAAACGAATGAAAATTTTAATTTTTATATAAGTAAGATATTAAAAATATGATTTTTATATTTTTTAATAATAAAAATATGGTTTTTATATTTTTAAAGTATTAAAAATATAATATTTACTATATAGAAGATGTAAAAATATGATTTTTGTTTATGTAGGGAATTAAAAATATAATTTTTACATGATAGAAATATTAGAAATATCATCTTTATATGTGTAGCAAAATAAAGATGTGATTTTATAATGATATATTTGGAAAGGCGAGATTTTTATATATTGAATAGCGAAGTCAAAATTCAATTTTTATATATGTAGTGGCTACGGGCAACGAAGATGACAAAGATGCGATAACGATGAAGATTTCTATAAATGAAGAGTCATGGTATTGGATAGCTATCGGTGAGAATTTCTCACCTTTCAATTTCTTTTTCTTGTTGTGTATATATATATATATATACTAGGATGCAGACGGTGTTTAGTAGCACCGACACCCGTCATCCACAGACCATGGATGACTTGTTTGTTAAATTGTTTGGTTGTGTAGTTGGTTAGATTATTTGGTTTGAATTGAATTGTTTGGTGAAATGAATGGATATGATTGATGTGTGAATGGCGTGGGCCTCCACTAGACCAGGGATAAGGCTAGGCCTCGTCCCGTTTCTAGTATCATGCCGTTTTGCCGCCGAAATTTTCTAAAATATGTTAGAAAAATAAAAATATCATTTTTATTGAGGAAATGAAATGAATAGAATTTCATGTGTTAAAATAAAATATTTTATGGATTGAAAATATAATTTTTAACGTGAATGTGAATAAATAAATATTCATTTACAAACCGGACGGTTTGTGTATGTACACCTATTTGAAGGACATCGATTGGGACGATAAATTTTCACATCGCCCAACTGCACAAATAAAATCTGTGTTTGATTGTTTGAAACCCCACACGGGTGTTGGGATGAAATTTGAAGTTTACTCATCCTGATTGATTAAATATGTCGATCGATTGATTGACAGGCTGTTATAAGCGTTAGATATCTATATTTGATGCTTATACAGTGTAGTGCACTTTGGTTGATGGTTGATTATTTTTCCATGCTATTATATACGTGTGATGTATGAAAATCCATATAATTAACATTATATGGTGATTGATTGGGCCTCATTCCAATTGGGAAAATAAAGAATATTATAATATAAAAGTTCATGTGTTGACTGTACTCATCCGTTGAGATAAGTCATGTGTTGAACGAAATATTTTAATAATAAAATTTACATCTTTATCATATATGAAATCAGAAATTAACTGGAAGATAGATAAGATGAGTGATCTCATGCATATTAATCTGATGTTGGTTTCGGCCTTCGGGGTTAATATTTAGGGAATCGTTCTCTTACTAATTTACCGTTGGAGTCTGATTTGATATCAAACGATAGATACCCTAATTTTTTCATAAAATATATTAAATAACAAAAATAGTCACACGTGGACCGTACTCATTCGTTGAGATTAGTCGTGTGTTGACAAAAATAAATATTCATTTGTTGAATAGAATAAAGGAATATATGAAGCCGTGTTGATTAGATTGACGCCATTTTGACGTGAACGATATTTATATCGATTTTATTCACTTTGAAATGAATTGAATATAAAGCGATTTCGAAATGAATTGAATATAAAACGATTTCGAAATGAATTGAATATAAAACGATTTCGAAATGAATTGAATATAAAACGATTTCGAAATGAATTGAATATAAAACGATTTCGAAATGAATCGATTAGAAAACCAATTTGAATTGAATCGAATAGAAAACGAATTTGAAATGAATCGAATAGAAAACGAATTTGAAATGAATTGAATAGAAAACGAATTCGAATTGAATTGAAAACGAATTGAATTGAATTCAAATTGAATTGAAATTTGAATTGAATAGAAATGAATTTTAAAACGAATTTATAAGGAAAGATTCAATTTTGATTTGAACTTGAAATAAAGGTTTAAATTGTTTTTGAAACAAATTCAAAACTATTTATAAAATTCATTTTAAATAGAAATCGACGAAATATATATTATATATATTATATATATAATATAATGGCCTGAATAGAACGCGCCGCGCCGCGGCAGTTCGTGAATTTCGACCATTTATTTCAAACGGACATTACAGGAGATCCGACCGTCGGATTCCCCTAAAACCGGAACCATTGGGTTCGTATCGAAAAGAGCTTTCTAACGAATATTAGAAATTCAAAATCTAACGGCTAGATTTGGAGATATGTCCAAAT
>JASFAX010000212.1:0-20000 GCA_030737875.1 Allium sativum
AAATCTCTAGCTAGCCTTCCCGCAAGAGGTTTTTTAAGACCTATCATATTAGTACTAGATAGAAATGGTAACTCCAACGATTTCTTTGTCCTCAACGCTTACTATTTCCAGGAATTAGTCACTTCAACAATCTTTGATGGTTATACGAGTATCCAAAGTACGAACGAGATGGATGTTTGTTGTCCCAACCATTCTTGTTAGCCCCGATACCGATAAGGAAAAGGGTAATGTTTACCAAAGTTTTGTGTTGTTGATTCCCTAGTGTAGTGCTTCTTCCCCTATGCCGCCTATTGGTACTAGTGGAGTAGGATTGACCTGCAATACAGAACCTATAGGTATAACCTTTCGTTTAATACTAAAATCGACAATAAAGATATCTGAGGCTGGATCAATCGAGGATACACGACAGAAGGAATTGTTCTATCTCCAAACTTTACCTTCACTAAACGTAACTTTTATTTCAATAATTTGGTTCCTTATATTCCGAACTGCGTCTTTTTCTCGTAAGACTTCGTTGAGGGCTAAAAAAATAAGAACAAAAAATCAAATCACACCATCTCTATAATAGGTAAATGCTTTTTTTTCTCCTGAAGTTGTCGGAATTATTCGTAATAAAATATTAGCTATAATTGAGGAGGTCTTATCAATAAAATTTCCATTTATCCGAGATCTAGGCATAATTAGTAATCCATTCTATAATTCTTCTCACTACCCTCTCGGGGAAAATGATCCCACAAAAAGGAATTGTAGAGTACAAAATAACATAAAAACAAAAACATTCTTGTGTACCTTCTGTTCAAATTTTACCTTTTTTTGACAAAGAAAGATGGGAGACTTTTGAATCAGATTGAATTTTATAAAATATCAATTTTGTAGTATACAAATGCACGGAACTATTACTATTTCATCTAAGTTAGATAACCAAGGACTTTATTTTACTATGGATTCTTATAACTCGAATCTAATAACTCAATAAATTTAGATTGGTTATGACCCAAAAAGTAAAAGGATGACTAATGATTATACAATTGAATGAAATGTCATAGAAAAATTCATGGTATGATTCATAAATTTATAATAGGGTAGATGGATGATAAGAGAGGTTGTTTATAAATATGGAATTGGAAAAGAAACTTTTTTCCTATGGATTCACTATTCACTCGGTTTCTGGTCAATAATAGGATTATATAGGAAAGATGGCCGAGTGGTTGAAGGCGTAGCACTGGAACTGCTATGTAGGCTTTTTGTTTACCGAGGGTTCGAATCCCTCTCTTTCCGTTCTGTTAATTCACCATCGTTACCAACTACAATATATCAAATCAAATAAAAACGCATTATATTATTCCAACAGCTTTATTTGATAAAAATTATGATTCCTAATTACTGTGGTATGGGTACGTAAAAGAAAAATCTTGTGGAAAGAGCAAAAAAAAAATTCTACTGCGTATCAATTTGTAATACGTGAATAAACAAAATACGGATTAAGGCCCTTAGATCTATTTCCTTCGTCGAAAAAGGGACGGAATTGTCTAAACCCCTTTTTCTTGTTATGTTCGTTAGGTTCAAGTCTGACGAGAATAATATTCTACGACTAATAACGTCATTTATTTTTAAACCGATCCATTTATTATCTATTATTTGATTTACTAAGCCTTTATATTGGAATGAATCAATAGTCAAATGGTTTGGCACTCCTTCCTGAGGAGATGAAGCAATATAATTTTGAATCAGAGCTTTGATCTTTGTTTATCCTTCGTAGTAATAATATCTCGGGGTTTGCAACGATAACTTGGTATATCCACTATATGACCATAACTAAAATATGTCTATGGTTAACTAATTGCCTGGCTCCGGAATGGTCGAAGCCATACCCAATCGAAAAAGTATATTATCCAACCGCATCTCAAGTAGTTGTAGTAAAACCTGGCCTGTTGACCCTTTGGCTTTTCCAGCGATATGTACATATCTAAGTAATTGTCGCTCTGTCAGACCATAATGAAAACGCAATTTCTGTTTTTCTTCTAAACGAATACGATATTGCGATCTTTTCCCGGAGCGCAATGGGTTTTTAAGATCACTTCCGGATCTAGGTCTTTTACTAGTTAATCCCGGTAAAGCCCCCAGACGGCGTAGTTTTTTGAAACGAGGTCCTCGGTAACGAGACCATAAAGTAAAAACTCCTTTTTATTTTATTGAAATTTCATTCATTTTACAGAAGAAATCGAAATTAAGACTGAACTAAAGAATAAACAAAGCAAAGCGAAATCTATATAGAATGAAATGGATTGTGTTAATATCCAGATTTGTTGTTGTATATATATAGAAAGAAGATTAAGGCTCTGTTTTATGATTTATTATATATATATAAAATATAAATCTAATTGGATCTAATCAACTTTTTTTTAGAATTACCACGACATAATAGATTAGTGACTCAACGTTTGTAGAAATGGAGAGATTCTCAATTATGGAAAAATCGATAGAGAAAAAGCCGGCTATCGGACTCGAACCGATGACCATCGCATTACAAATGCGATGCTCTAACCTCTGAGCTAAGCGGGCTCACATACAGAAATAATGCATAGGAATTCAAGAGACTACCGGATCCCCGCTATTAGCTGTAAAGTTCGTATGAACTATATATTTAATATAAACTATATATTATATATTCTAGTTCATTAAAATTAATATGCAAATTAATATTAATAATATATTTAATAAATAAATAGAATAATATGACTAAATAGAATTTTATTCTAATAATGTAACAGATCTAATAATGTAACAGAAAAAAAATATCTGACTAATTTCAATTTTATTATTATACATAATAATTATTGATGATATACATTTACATTACTGTTATTTTTTAGCCTATTTAGAATTTACATTATTTATCTTATTTACATTATTTATCTTAATTTAATATATATATATATATTTAATATATATTTTTTACATTCCATTATATAATAAACTATAATAAAAATATAAAAATTTCTTTTTTTATATTTTTATTTTATTTTAATTTTTAATAATAAGATATTGAAAATACAAAAAATTGGAATTCCTTTTTTAGATTTGAGAATAGTTATAAGAAATAAGGATTCATATTATAGCGGATCAGTCCAAAGATACAACAATAAAAATTATAATCAGACATTCCTCTGATTTCGTTCGAAAAGGGATGAAGATAGGACAAAAAAACAATAAGGAAGAATATCGACCCTTCCAGTATTCCAAAGCACACTCTAAAAAAAAGGGGGGGAGGGGGACGTATATATATGTGGTATATACCTCTCTATATTGAATTGTGGATACATCAATGATAGAATCATTTCTGATTGAAACAAAGATGATTCATACAATAGAGGTGGAACGAGAGGGGATCGCCAAAAAAATAAAATAGGCATACACAATTTTTTAATATAGGAATCATTATATAATGAACTCAATGGTTCCAAGATAAATGAAAAAGTTGGTAAAATTACAACTGGATCCTTGTCTAAAGGGGGATATGGCGAAATTGGTAGACGCTACGGACTGATTGGATTGAGCCTTAGTATGGAAACCTGCTAAGTGAAAACTTCCAAATCAGAGAAACCCAGGAACTAAAAATGGGCAATCCTGAGCCAAATCTTATTTTTTGAAAACAAGGTTTTAAAAAATAGAATAAAAAGGGATAGGTGCAGAGACTCAATGGAAGCTGTTCTAACGAATGGAGTTGACTACGTTGCGTTGGTAACTCAAATTCTTCTATAACAAAAAATGATTAATCGGACGAGAATAAAGAGAGAGTCCCATTCTACATGTCAATACCGACAACAATGAAATTTATAGTAAGAGGAAAATCCGTCGACTTTAGAAATCGTGAGGTTCAAGTCCCTCTATCCCCAGTAAAAAGCCCGTTTTACTTCTTTACTATAATTCTATTTTTTTTATAAGTGGTTCAAAGAAAATTCAATATCTTTCTTATTCATTTTACTCTTTCACAAATAGACCCCAAGTGAATTATTCACAGCTCATCTCATTTTCCTTACATTCACAAAGAAAGTCTTCTTTTGAAAATCGAAAAAATTAGGGAATAGCTCATTTGTGTAGAGCAGAGGCTTGAAAATCCTTGTGTCACCGGTTCAAATTTTGTTCCTAAATTGTTGGGATAGCTCAGTTGGTAGAGCAGAGGACTGAAAATCCTCGTGTCACCAGTTCAAATCTGGTTCCTGACACATAACTAATCGATTGAAAAGATATTTATACCTCTTCAAATTAATTGAAGCGGGTCAACATACAATACATATTAATAATCTAGAGCGCAATACATATTTTTTATATAGATGTATAGATCCATCTATATTTGGAGATGGTAATAAAAAAAAATAAGTTGTCTAAAAAACTTCCAAGTTTATTTTATAGGAGTTGAAGGATAGAACAAGTAAGGATATATTTTATACACAGAAACAAAATCTGTTCTTTTTTTATTTCGTATTTTCTTTCCTATTTATTCTATTTCTTCATTCTTGTTTATGCTACTTTCAAGGGTTCATCTAAATGACATGCGCGGTACAAAGTTTATAGTGCAGAACTTTTTTGATTTATCTATTATATTGTTTCTGCTCAAACGAAATTCATAATATCTTCAAAATTGGGTAATATCAATGAAGTCTTTTTTAGCTTAGTCTTAATATTTTTTATCTTAGTCTTAATATGAATTAGAATCCAATTATTCTCTAGAACAAAATGAAAAATATTCCTTGACTTGAATAAAAAAATCTGGAGTCATGTTATATAAGTGAACATTCGTTTCTTATCATTCAATGAGCATCTTGTATTTCATAAAATTGGGGGTAATATAGTCCTTACGTAAGGGCCAGCCTATCCAACTTTCAGGCATCAAGATACGTTTAAGACGTGGATGATTATCATAAGAGATTCCCAACATATCATAAGATTCCCGTTCTTGAAAATCGGCACTTCTCCAAATCCAGAAAACAGACGGGATTCTAGGATTACTTCTTTGGGCAAATACTTTTATGCATACCTCTTCCGGCTTATCTATACCATACCGTATTTTCGTAAGATGATACACACTAGCTAAAAATCCGCCAGGTGCTACATCATAGGCACATTGGGAGCGTAAATAATTGTAACCATATACATATGAAATGACAGCAATGGAGTCCCAATCCTCAGTTTTTATTTGTAGAGTCTCTATTCCTCGGCAATCGAAACCCAAAGATCTATGAATTAGTTCATGCTTGACTAGCCAATCAGATAAACGAACCCCCATCTTCTCGATTTCTCCCACATTTTTATTTGTATGAGTATTTAAAATTTCCAATGAAATTTTGAAAGATTGACTTGACCCACTCTTTCTTATTCTGCACAAAGGAACCTTGCCTAATTCACTAATTCATGTGGAGATACTGAATTTTTGGATTTGAAAAATACTTCAGAGATACTTTCTGAAGTAGATGGTGATTGATAGAGTAATCCTTGCTCGTAATTTCCAGTATGAGTACTACGTCGAACATAAAACTTGTGATTAGTAGTAAAACACCGATTTTGCTGTTGGGACAAAGTTCTATCTTCAAAGATTTCTCGGGATATCTTCTTACGAAGTTTCGTTATAGCATCGATAACTGCTTCTGGTTTAGGCGGGCAGCCCGGCAAATAGACATCCACGGGAATTAACTTATCGACTCCCCGAACAGTACTATAAGAATCAGTACTGAACATTCCTCCTGTAATAGTACAAGCTCCCATAGCAATGACATATTTTGGTTCAGGCATTTGTTCATATAATCGTACTAAAGACGGAGCCATTTTCATTGTTACGGTACCGGCTGTTAAAATTAGGTCTGCTTGCCTAGGGCTCGATCTTGGTACTAATCCATAACGATCAAAGTCGAATCGCGAGCCTATTAATGAAGCAAATTCAATGAAACAACAACTGGTACCATAGAGAAGAGGCCATAAACTGGAGAGTCTTGCCCAATTCGAAAGATCGTTTAATGTAGTTGAAATAACGGAATTCGGGGTTGTTTGGGCAAGTAACGGAAAATCAATCAAATTCATAACTGTCTCAATATAACCTTTTCCTTCCTTTTTCTTTTTTTTGTTGTCTGAATATTCAGTTAAGACCATTCTAATGCTCCTTTTCGCCATGCATAAACTGAACCAACAATTGGGATAAGCACGAAAATGAAAGCTTCTATAAATACGGATACACCCAATACATCAAAACTCATCGCCCATGGATAAAGAAAGACCGTTTCAACATCAAAAACAACAAAAACGAGAGCAAACATGTAATAGCGGATTCGGAATTGTAACCAAGCGTCTCCCATGGGTTCTATACCTGATTCATAACTAGAGAACTTCTCTGGTCCTTCACTAATTGGGGCTAAAACTCCGGAAATTACAAATGCCAAAATAGGAATAGCACCCGATATTATTAGAAATGCCCAGAAAATATCATATTCGTGAAGCAGAAACATAAATGAACTCCTATTAATGTGGAATAGGTTGAATTATTTGATTTGAATTTATATTGTAAATTCATCCAGAACTTCTTAAAGGAAAAGGGAATTTTTTTGATCAAATAAAACTACATAGTTTAGAGTTTGTTTGCCATGGTGCATGCCTTATTTAAAGATTCATACCATTTTTTTTTTTGATTCCATTTAGATATGGTATCGATATAGGATGTTCCCACCCAAAGAAAACTTTCTTACTTTATCTCGGTTTCTCTTTTTAAAAAGTAATTCAATTAAATACAAAAAAATAGTATAATTAGAATACTAATAAATAAGACTAATTATAGCGTAAGAAATCGTATTAGTATAACTATATTTTTCTAGTTCATTTTATATTATAAAAATACAAATATAAAATGCATTAATTTAATTCTTAATCCATTTCCACTTTTTTTTCAATCAAAACGAAAAAAAAGTCGGAATGTGTTAGGGCTATACGGACTCGAACCGTAGACTTTCTCGGTAAAACAGATCAAACTAATTATTATCGAAATGATGCGAACTGTTTCAAAGACCCAACATGCATTTTCTTGCATTGGGCTCTTTCATCAACTGATTGATATAAAGAAGATCAGTTAGTCCACCATATTTTTTCTTTTTTACAGGAAGATAATAAGATGGCTCCATGTGTTCTGTGATTCATGATTTGTATTCTGATCTAGGAATAATACCAAAGTGTTTCAAAGAGGGGTTACCTTGACTTAGGTCTGCCTATGGCCTAGATTAACCTAAGTTAAATGGAATCTCTATCGCTCCGCTACAAGAGTCAAATATGAGACTTCATACACCTTAAAGTTCATAGGAAAAAAGAGGTTCTTTTGAGTCCCTTATACTCATTATGCCTAGCATTGAATGGGCTGGTATTTACCTTATCAATTAGCAAATCAATGGCAGGTTCTATTTCATTTGGCACCTGAATTCACATTCGAATCGGACCAAATCAAATATTTGTCAGGCTATTGTTCTCTTGTTCCTTCGAATCTATGGAGTAAGACATCGATTTCTCAATAAGATCAATTATGTTCATTGCATAATGGGCCCCTTTGAAAAGCATTGGCGCACGTGTAAACGAGGTGCTCTACCTAACTGAGCTATAGCCCTTGTCATAGACATCTTAACATATAGAGAATTTCTTGTCAAGATCAGATCCCACATGAGAGTTCTTTAATCCGCTTACTGTTAATGGATTGGTATTGCGTAGAAAAAATATTCTACCTATAATCCCCGAGGCGATGGGTCCTTTTTTTGTGATGATGAATAACCTACTTAACTCAGTGGTTAGAGTATTGCTTTCATACGGCGGAAGTCATTGGTTCAAATCCAATAGTAGGTAGAACTTATTAGATACCATCAACTCTGGTATCTAATAAGTTTTTCTAGCCATCTTCTTTTTTTTGTTGTATCATCTAGAATTGATTGTATTCAATTGGCAGAATCAAAATATGGTATATAATAAAGAACCTCTAAAGAACTTCTTTTTCTTATTTTTATGTGTGTTTTTTTATTTACTAGTAGGAAATAACATTAACAGCCTCTACTCGTGTCCGAGCTCGTCTGAGAGCTAGATTCGCCTCAATTGCTTGTCTCTTTCCCTGAGCTCCACTCAAGTTAGCTTCAGCTATTTCAAGAGCTTGTTGAGCCTCTTGCGGATCAATGTCAGTACTCATCTCCGCATCATTTCCTAAAATGGTGATCTCATTATTACTTATTCTAGCGAAACCCCCCATCAAGGCTACCGTTAACCATTGGTCGTTGAGACGTATTCTCAAAAGACCTATATCTACCGCTGTGGCAATAGGGGCGTGGTTTGGTAATACGCCAATTTGTCCACTATTAGTAGATAAAATGATTTCTTTCACTTCTGAATCCAAAATAATTCGATTAGGGGTCAGTACACAAAGATTTAAGGTCATTTCTTCAATTTGCTCTCCCCTTCTAAGTTCATAGCTTTCGCGGTAGCTTCGTCGATGTTACCTACCAAATAAAAGGCCTGCTCGGGAAGACTGTCTAATTCCCCAGAAAGGATCAATCGAAACCCCCTAATTGTTTCGGCGAGACCAACATATTTCCCTGGAGAACCAGTAAAGACTTCTGCCACGAAGAAGGGTTGTGATAAGAAGCGTTCAATTTTTCGTGCTCTTGCTACAGTTAAACGATCTTCTTCGGATAATTCGTCCAACCCCAGGATAGCTATAATGTCCTGAAGTTCTTTGTAACGTTGTAAAGTTTCCTTAACTCTTTGAGCAGTTTCATAATGTTCCTCGCCAACGATCCGAGGTTGTAACATAGTTGACGTTGAATCTAAAGGATCTACTGCTGGATAAATACCTTTGGCAGCTAATCCTCTTGATAGTACGGTAGTAGCATCTAAATGTGCAAATGTCGTGGCAGGAGCAGGGTCGGTCAAATCATCTGCAGGTACATAAACTGCTTGGATCGAAGTTATAGACCCTTCTTTGGTGGAAGTAATTCTTTCTTGTAAAGAACCCATTTCGGTACTAAGGGTAGGTTGATAACCCACTGCAGAAGGCATTCTCCCTAATAAGGCGGATACTTCTGATCCCGCTTGAACGAAACGAAAGATATTGTCGATGAATAAAAGCACATCTTGTTCATTAATATCCCGGAAATATTCTGCCATGGTTAGTGCAGTCAAACCTACTCTCATACGAGCTCCTGGTGGTTCATTCATTTGACCATAGACTAGAGCTACTTTTGATTCTGCAATATTTTTTTCATTAATTACCCCGGACTCTTTCATTTCCATGTAGAGATCATTTCCTTCACGAGTACGTTCACCTACTCCACCAAATACGGATACGCCTCCATGAGCTTTGGCAATGTTGTTGATCAATTCCATGATAAGTACTGTTTTACCCACGCCGGCTCCCCCAAATAGTCCAATTTTTCCTCCACGGCGATACGGAGCTAAAAGATCCACCACTTTAATCCCTGTTTCAAAGATTGATAATTTCGTATCTAACTGTATAAAAGCAGGCGCAGATCTATGAATAGGCGATGTCGTACGAGTATCTACAGGACCTAAATTATCAACGGGCTCTCCAAGAACATTGAAAATTCGTCCGAGAGTAGCTCCGCCGACTGGAACGCTTAGAGCAGCTCCTGTATCAATCACTTCCATTCCTCTCGTCAGACCATCTGTAGCACTCATAGCTACAGCTCTAACTCGATTATTTCCTAATAATTGTTGTACCTCACAAGTCACATTAATTTGCTGACCGGCAGTATCTCGACCTTTAACTACCAAAGCGTTATAAATATTAGGCATCTTGCCCCGGGGGAAAACAACATCCAGTACTGGGCCAATAATTTGAGTGATACGTCCTAGGTTTTTTTCTTCAAGTGTGGAAACCTTAGAACCAGAAGGATTCGGATTGATTTTCATAATATAATAAAGTAAAATATGTCAAAATTCTTTTGATTGAGAGACTATGGTATATAGTACCAAATTGAAAATAAATTTCTGGTACTGGCAGCAGCTTGATTAATTAATTCAATACGAACTAAATGGGAATTAGTACTCGATTTAGTTGGTACCACCCAACCGAATAAAATTCAATCGTTTACTCATTAAATTTAAATGAGTAAATTTTCAAGTGCAATCTATTCTTTTTTCAAAAGATCAAGTAGATGAATAAGAATTATGAGTAAGTGAAGTGTGTTTCATTTCTCTATCATTATATTATACAAAATACCATCTATACTTGATTAGATTAAATCTATGAAATTCAAACTCGTGATTCATTATTACGATCTCATTGATTGTTGTTCCTTATTTTCTTTTCTATATATCTAACTATATATAGATATATAGTTTAGTTAGTGTCTATTTTTTTTTATTCCCCTTCTCTTTCATGGATGAATTATCCCTATTTTCACATCTAGGATTTACATATACAACACATATCACTGTCAAGGGGGAGTTTTTCTTAGTATTTTTTTTTATTCAAAATGGAAAGTGCCCAAATTCAATTATAAACTTGAAAAACAAAGATTGGGTTGCGCCATATATATCAAAGAGTATACAATAATGATGTATTTGGTGAATCAAATGCATGGTCTAATAAGAAACTTAATTCATTGATAATATTAGTTGAATATTTTTTTGAAAGATTTTTGTCAAAGTTTTCATTCACGCCTAATCTATATCGAGTAGACCTTGTTGTTGTAAGAATTCTTAATTCATGAGTTGTAGGGAGGGACTTATGTCACCACAAACAGAAACTAAAGCAAGTGTTGGATTTAAAGCTGGTGTTAAAGATTACAGATTGACTTATTATACTCCTGATTACGAAACCAAAGATACTGATATCTTAGCAGCATTCCGAGTAACTCCTCAACCCGGAGTTCCCGCTGAAGAAGCAGGGGCTGCGGTAGCCGCCGAATCTTCTACTGGTACCTGGACAACTGTGTGGACTGATGGACTTACCAGTCTTGATCGTTACAAAGGACGATGCTACCACATTGAGGCCGTTATTGGGGAAGAAAATCAATTTATTGCTTATATAGCTTATCCTTTAGACCTTTTTGAAGAAGGTTCTGTTACTAACATGTTTACTTCCATTGTGGGTAATGTATTTGGTTTCAAAGCCCTGCGAGCTCTACGTTTAGAGGATCTTCGAATTCCCCCTGCTTATTCTAAAACTTTCCAAGGCCCGCCTCACGGCATCCAAGTTGAAAGAGATAAATTGAACAAGTATGGACGTCCCCTATTGGGATGTACTATTAAACCAAAATTGGGATTATCCGCAAAAAACTACGGTAGAGCAGTTTACGAATGTCTACGTGGTGGGCTTGATTTTACCAAGGATGATGAAAATGTGAACTCCCAGCCTTTTATGCGTTGGAGAGACCGTTTCTTATTTTGTGCTGAAGCTATTTATAAAGCGCAAGCTGAAACAGGTGAAATCAAAGGGCATTACTTGAATGCAACTGCGGGTACATGTGAAGAAATGATCAAAAGGGCTGTATTTGCCAGAGAATTGGGAGTTCCTATCGTAATGCATGACTACATAACCGGGGGATTCACTGCAAATACTAGTTTGGCTCATTATTGCCGAGACAATGGTCTACTTCTTCACATCCACCGCGCAATGCATGCAGTTATTGATAGACAGAAAAATCATGGTATGCATTTTCGTGTACTAGCTAAAGCATTACGTATGTCTGGTGGAGATCATATTCACGCTGGTACAGTAGTAGGTAAACTGGAAGGGGAACGTGAGATGACTTTAGGTTTTGTTGATTTATTACGTGATGATTTTATTGAAAAAGACCGAAGTCGCGGTATTTTTTTCACTCAAGATTGGGTTTCTATGCCAGGTGTTATTCCCGTGGCTTCCGGGGGTATTCATGTTTGGCATATGCCTGCCCTAACTGAAATCTTTGGAGATGATTCCGTCCTACAGTTCGGTGGAGGAACTTTAGGGCACCCTTGGGGAAATGCACCTGGTGCGGTAGCTAATCGAGTAGCTTTAGAAGCATGTGTACAAGCTCGTAATGAAGGACGTGATCTTGCTCGTGAAGGTAATGAGATTATCCGCGAAGCTTGCAAATGGAGTCCCGAACTTGCGGCTGCTTGTGAAGTATGGAAAGAGATCAAATTCGAGTTCGAACCAGTAGATAAGATAGATAAACAGAAATAGATAAACAGAAAATATAAGAACTAAGCGCACATAATTCAGCAATTGCTGTTTGTTCTCCTAATTGATTGCAATTAAACTCGGCTCAATCCTTTTTTTTAGGAAAAGGATTGGGCCGAATAAAAAAATAAGTATCCTATACTATCTATTTGTATAGATCTTTCATATGTACAGATCTTACCTATATAAACAAAATCTAAATACAAGATTAACTATGAAATTGAAGAATAAAAAATGCAAGAGTTCTTTTCTTTATTGTTGGATCCTTAATTATGGACCTTGAGGTTGGTGTAGATCGTTTTTTATCCCGCAGTTTCGGGCCGTAGATCAAGCCAAGGGGGGCTCCTCCTACTCACACCCTTTATATTGTCTGTTTCATTTCATGTTGCAATAGAAATTTCTTATTTGATTATACGATACTAGATTCTACGAGAATAAATTCTTCATTTATTTATTATTTCATTTATTTATTATTTTATAGTATTTATTATTTCTATTTTATAGTATTTATTATTTCATAGTATAGGAAGAAACAGCTATTTATCTTTTCGATGATAATTTTTTTTGTACATGACATGAGATAAACTTTTCTCTTTATATTTTAAATTGACCAAAAGATTCTATCATAATATATATTTATATAAGTGATACCTGGGATTTCCCCAAAAGAGAATTATTTATTTCAATACTCACTCGTTGTTAGTTAACAATTCTAATGATTAGATTATATGCTTAATTCTAATAGGAAATAAAATAGTAAAATGATTATTCCTCAAATGACTATTCATCTATTCTATTTTCATTAAATAGAAGGAGGAGCAGGAAAACTCTATGAAAAAATGGTGGTTAAATTCGATGTTGTTTAGGAGGAAGTTAAAACATAAGTGTGAGCTAACTAAATCAATGCCGTTTCTTCAAATGGGTATTATTCCTGGTGCTTGGCATCCCGATGGAAGTGAAGAAAAAGATACGGAAAAAAACATTTCTAGGTGGAGTGATAGTAATAGGTATAGTTTCAATGATATTGATATAAGGAATATTTGGAGTTTGATCTCTGATAACACTTTTTTGGTTAGGGACAGCAATGGTGATAGTTATTCTGTATATTTTGACATTGAAAATCATATTTTTGAGATTTACAATAATGGTTTTTTTCTGAGCGAATTCGAAACTTTTTTTTCCAGTTATTTGAATAGTAGGTCTAAGAGTAACAATCACGACTATTATCATTACATGTATGATACTAAATCTGGTTGGAGTAATCACATTAATAGTTGTATTGATAGTTATCTTCGTTTTGAAATCAGTATTCATAGTTACATTTTAGGTGATACCGAAAATTACAGTAACAGTTACATTTCTAGTTTCATTTGTAGTGAAGGCGTAAGCAATAGTGAAAATAGAAATTCTAGTATACGAACTGATGGTAACAGCCGCGATTTCAATATAAGAGGAAGATCTAATGATTTTGATATAAATAAAAAATACAAAAATTTATGGGTTCAGTGCGAAAATTGTTATGGATTAAATTATAAAAAATTTTTTAGATCAAAAATGAATATTTGTGAGCAGTGTGGATATCATTTGAAAATGAGCAGTTCAGATAGAATCGAACTTTTGATTGACCGGGGCACTTGGGATCCTATGGACGAAGATATGGTCTCCATGGACCCCATTGAATTTCATTCAGAGGAGGAACCTTATAAAGATCGTATTGATTCTTATCAACAAAGAACAGGTTTAACTGAAGCTGTTCAAACAGGCATAGGTCAATTAAATGGTATTCCCATAGCAATTGGGGTTATGGATTTTCAATTTTTGGGGGGTAGTATGGGATCTGTAGTAGGCGAGAAAATCACTCGTTTGATCGAATATGCTACTAATCGATCTCTACCTGTTATTATTGTGTGTGCTTCCGGAGGAGCACGTATGCAAGAAGGAAGTTTGAGCTTGATGCAAATGGCTAAAATATCTTCTGCTTCATATAATTATCAATCAAATAAAAAGTTATTCTATGTATCAATCCTTACATCCCCTACAACTGGTGGAGTAACGGCCAGTTTTGGTATGTTGGGAGATGTCATTATTGCTGAACCTAACGCGTACATTGCTTTCGCAGGTAAAAGAGTAATTGAACAAACATTGAATAAAACAGTACCCGACGGTTCACAAGCGGCTGAGTATTTATTCCATAAGGGCTTATTCGACCCAATCATACCGCGTAATCTTTTAAAAGGCGTTCTGAGTGAGTTATTTCAGTTACACGGTTTTTTTCCTTTGAAAAATAGATATATATAATATAGAAATATTAAAATCTAGAAAAAATAGAAGTGATTTCTATGCCTTGCCTACCAAGAACTTCCATTTTTTATTAGAAATCTAATCCCTTTTTGTTGGGTTGAATTAGTTTAGTTAGAGTCGCGAACTTATAATAAACTCTTTATCTTTAATAAAAAAAAACTCTTTATTTTATTAGTAAGATAGAAAGAGTATTAAGGACGGGAGAATTCATAAATTTTCTTAAACTTAAAATGGGTTTTCATACATATTCGTGTAGAAAGATGAATAGGTACACTAAATTTTCATTTAGTTCTCATTCCTTGCACTTATCAAGTACTTAATATTATTTATCTTAATATATAATAATTATAATATAATAGATATACTTATGATGTCTTTATATTTATAATAGATACAAATATTAAATTGAGGTACCCATTCTATGACAGATCTTTACTTACCTTCTTTTTTTGTCCCTTTAGTAGGCCTAGTATTTCCGGCGATTGCAATGGCTTCTTTATTTCTTCATGTACAAAAAAATAAGATTGTCTAGACCTGATGGGGCCAACCAGATATTTTTTTGGTATAGATATTTGTTTAGTGTAATGCGGTATGATATGTGCCCTTTTTTCGAATACAAATGAAAGAACTGTTATGCATGCGAATACATGATATCCGTATAAATCCATGTATATACGGGCGGTCGGCAAATATTTTTATAATAGAAAGTCAATGTATCTAACCAATTACTCCTAAGGGTTCATATCAGAATAGTTTTAGTTGATGAAAGTTACTTTGGCATCAAGAAATTTTTTTTTCTGAATTCCAATCGAATGCAATCGGATCTAGTATAGTATGAACTGGCGATCAGAACATATATGGATAGAACTTATAACAGGGTCTCGAAAAGCAAGTAATTTTTTCTGGGCCTTTATTCTTTTTTTAGGTTCACTAGGATTCTTAGTGGTTGGAATTTCTAGTTATCTTGGTAGGAGTCTGATACCTGGATTTCCTTCTCAACAAATTATTTTTTTTCCACAAGGGATCGTGATGTCGTTCTATGGAATCGCGGGTTTATTCATTAGTTCCTATTTGTGGTGCACAATATTGTGGAATGTAGGTAGTGGTTATGATCGATTCGATAGAAAAGAGGGAATAATGTGTATTTTTCGTTGGGGATTCCCCGGAATAAATCGTCGCATTTTCCTTCGCTTCTTTATGAAAGATATCCAATCAATCAGAATGGAGGTTAAAGAGGGTCTTTTTCCTCGTCGTATTCTTTATATGGAAATCAGAGGCCAAGGAACCATCCCCTTGACTCGTACTGATGAGAATTTGACTCCACGAGAAATTGAACAAAAAGCTGCCGAATTGGCCTATTTCCTGCGCGTACCAATTGAAGTTTTTTGAATTTTTATCAAAAGGAACAAATTCGTTCGGATTTATCCAATTGAGATATTCGGAAATCCCATTTACTTAGAATTTACTTATTCTATTATAAATTTACTTATTCTATTATAAATTTACTTATTCTATTATAAATATATATATTTCATTCGAAACGGGATCCTTAATTCTATTTCTATATTCTTTTTTCTAGATCTAAGGACTACATTTTTACAAAAAATTGGGAATAGATCCATAGGTTCGATACCTTGTTATAGAACTCGTGCTTTAGAGAAGTATAAGATCAGATAAAGTTGACAAATGAAGCAGTTCATTAACAATTAACAGAAAAAAAAAAAATGAAAAAAAAGAAAGCATTGGCTTCCCTCGCGTATCTTGCATCTATAATATTTTTGCCCCGGTGGATCTCTCTCTCATTTCAAAAAAGTCTGGAACCTTGGATTATTCATTGGTGGAATACTAGGCAATCCGAAATTTTTTTGAATGATATTCAAGAGAAAAATGTTTTAGAAAAATTCCTAGAATTAGAGGAACTATTCTTGTTGGATGAAATGATAAAAGAATACCCAGAGACACATATAAAAAAGCTTCGTATAGGAATACACAAAGAAACGATACAATTGGTCAAAACACATAATGAATATCATCTCCATATCATTTTACATTTGTCGACAAATATAATCTGTTTTACTATTCTAAGTGGTTATTTTATTCTGGGTAATGAAGAACTTGTTATTCTGAATTCTTGGATTCAGGAATTCTTCTATAACTTAAGTGACACAATAAAAGCTTTTTCTATTCTTTTAGTTACTGATTTATGGATTGGATTTCACTCAACCCATGGTTGGGAACTGATGATTGATTCGATCTACAATGATTTTGGATTGGCTCATAATGAGCAAATTATATCTGGTCTTGTTTCCACTTTTCCAGTTATTCTAGATACAATTGTGAAATATTGGATCTTCCGTTTTTTAAATCGCGTATCTCCTTCGCTTGTAGTCATTTATCATTCAATGAATGAATGATAAACTTATTTGATATCATTCTTTATACTTTTCAAGGCCTTCGTCCTGTTTTCGTCAAATTTTTTCAGTACAATGGCAGACTCGTGGATAGGGAACTATACTAGCTACCTATCTAATTTATTGTAGAAATTCCGGGATCAATGATTGGATCATGCAAAATAGAAATACTTTTTCTTGGGTAAAGGAACAGATGACTCAATTTATTTCTGTATCGATCATGATATATGTAATAACTCGAGCATCTATTTCAAATGCGTATCCCATTTTTGCGCAGAAAAGTTATGAAAATCCACGAGAAGCAACCGGGCGAATTGTATGCGCCAATTGCCATTTAGCTAATAAGCCTGTGGATATTGAAGTTCCGCAAGCTGTACTTCCTGATACTGTATTTGAAGCAGTTGTTCGAATTCCTTATGATATGCAAGTGAAACAAGTCCTTGCTAATGGTAAAAAAGGGGCTTTGAACGTGGGGGCTGTTCTTATTTTACCCGAGGGATTCGAATTAGCCCCCACCGATCGTATTTCTCCCGAGGTGAAAGAAAAGATAGGAAATCTGTCTTTTCTGAGTTATCGCCCTAATAAAAGAAATATTCTTGTGATAGGTCCTGTTCCAGGTCAAAAATATAGTGAAATCGTCTTTCCCATTCTTTCCCCCGACCCTGCTACAAAGAAAGACGTTAACTTCTTAAAATATCCTATATATGTAGGTGGGAACAGGGGAAGGGGTCAGATTTATCCTGATGGGAGCAAGAGTAACAATACAGTCTATAATGCTACATCCGCGGGTATAGTAAGCAAAATAGTACGTAAAGAAAAGGGGGGGTATGAAATAACCATAGTTGATGCATCGGATGGTCACCAAACGGTTGATATTATACCTCCAGGGCCAGAACTTCTTGTTTCAGAGGGTGAATCTATCAAGCTTGATCAACCATTAACAAGCAATCCTAATGTAGGGGGGTTTGGTCAGGGAGATGCAGAAATAGTGCTTCAAGATCCATTACGCGTCCAAGGCCTTTTGTTCTTCTTGGCATCTGTTATTTTGGCACAAATTTTTTTGGTTCTTAAAAAGAAACAGTTTGAAAAGGTTCAATTATATGAAATGAATTTCTAGATCCAGAAATTCCTTACCATCAAGTTGATAAAAAGCGCCGAATTCTTGTTGATCAAAAAAATGAAATATGTATTTCTGTAAACTTCCTTAAACCTACTTTGCTTTGTTTTTTGTTTATAGTATTTTTGCGAGATCTATGGAATTAATTTCTTGTATTCCATTTTTAGTACTAGGCACTACCCAATAGGTATACAAAAACAAAGGAAGAAGATACAAGACAAGGACTGGATAAATGAAATGAAAGGAACAGGTACCTCTAGGAAGGATTATAAGTCTTCCTAATCTTCTATTCGACACAAGAAAAGGTAGAACTCCTTTTTCTTGTGTCGTCTTGTATCGAAATAATAATGCTTTTTCTCTTGTTCACCAAAGATTTATATTTCTTCTTTTCCGGATATATTGGAAATCTTTTGTTTAGATTCATACGTTTAGATTCATACATTCATTATTTTAAATAAATAAAAACATAATAAATAAGAAGTAGTAGACAAATAAAAAGTTTTAGAGTGAGTAAATGGAGCTTCTTCTTCTATTATTCAATTAACTTCCACTTTTTATTTCTATTATTTATTTTTCAATATTACTAAAAATTAAATTGTTTGGTTGAAAAGCGGCGCGGATTAGAATCTATTTTTACGCATACCGAAATGCTTATTTTTTTATTTTATCTTTTTTTTTCTATTTTATATACAATAAGTTTTTATTTGTTTCCTATAAGAAATTTAAAAATGATTTGCAGAATATCTCATCCGTTTAAATTATCCATATGATATTGGATTACCCCCAAAATGGATTGATTCCTTCTTTCTTGTTGCTTCGTAAGATAAGAGTTAATGAGCGCCAGAGCCTCTATTATATATAAATCAATCACTAGAAAAAGCTTCTATTCCATTGTGCAAAAACATCATAAGAAACAAAAGAATAGAGTGGTTTGAAAGATCAGAGAAACGGATCTATTTTAGCATTTATACCAATAGAAAATCTTGATTATGTTGATTGGATAATTTTCCAATTTGTATGTTATGGAATAGACCAAAGTCTCCTGCCGCTCTAAGAGTAAGAAAAGAGTAAGAACGCAGCGGTACCTTGCCAAAAAAGGGGGTAAGGTACCGCCGAGTTCTTACTTTTTCATGTCTACAATTCGGTTCATTTGATTACTACAGAGATGAACCCAACCCAGAATATGAACCGTAAAAAAAAACACCTACTAAACCAATCACAAGAATACCAGCTACAGTACCTATTAGCCAAAGAGGAATCCTTCCAGTAGTATCGGCCATTTCCTCCACTTTCCTCCACATTTCATCAAGTAGTCATACTTTAGACAAAAACAGTGATGGATAATTATGAAGATGATATCCTTCCGAATGGGATAAGAGAATTCCTACTACTCTCTTTCTTTCTCTTAATTGAAGAAATAATTGGAAAATAAAACAGCAAGTACAAAAATGAGTAATAAACCCCAGTATAAACTGGTACGATTCAATTCAACATTTTGTTCATTCGGGTTTGATTGTGTCATAGCTCTATAATTCGAATTTGGTTTATCGTTGGATGAATTGCATTGCTGATATTGATCCTAAAAAAAAAACGGTAGGTACAGCTAGTCCGTGAATAGCTAACCATCGCACTGTAAAAATTGGATAGGTTCGATCTATGGTCATTGGTGGCCTCCTAACTCCTAAAAGGATCTACTAAATTCATCAAGTTGTTCCAAAGAATCAAAACGGCCGGTTATTAATGGAATCCCCTGTCGGCTCTCTGTGAAATATTCGTTTGGTCGAGGACTTCCAAATACATCGTAAGCTAAACCTGTACTGACGAATAACCAACCCGCAATGAATAGGGAAGGTATAGTAATGCTATGAATGACCCAGTATCGAATACTGGTAATAATATCAACAAAAGAACGCTCTCCCGTGCTTCCAGACATGCTGAACTCCAAAAATTCTTGTACATTCAAAAAAAAAAG
>JASFAX010000212.1:25000-42500 GCA_030737875.1 Allium sativum
ACATCATGCATGAACGGTTCTTCTATCTTGAAAAATTGGATTAAAGTAAGGACTAAAAAAAAACAAGAAAAAAATAGAATTGAACGACGGACCGTACAGGCACCTTTTGTGCATTGCATACGGCTCTGCAATGGAATTTCCTTTTCCCCTTTCTATTTTATCGAAGAAAAAAAAAAAAAAAGAATCCATCCGATCTAGATTGTTGAATGATCCATTTACCACCCTTCCTTTCATTCATATTGGAATGTAAAACAAAAATACTATGATGGTTCTGTTGCTTTCTATATTTATCTCGTCTGTGATTTAGCAATCCCAAAGTTTCTTTTTTTTTTTTTCGTACTCCTTTCTTCGTAAGAGAAATATCAGAAAAAGGCTTCTGGTGTGGAAGAAAACGGTTTGTGACGCTGAAATGCACTCCCGACATAGAAGATCAAGTCGGAAATAACCTTTTTTCATACTACTATCTCGATAGAAAATATCGTGTTAGAAAAAACAATAATAGTTTGTTCATCTCGAACTCGAAGTGCCATGCTATTATTACCTATTATTCATATTCAATATGGCGAAGGCATAGTTTTCTTCTTTTTTTTTTTTTTTAATAAAAACTCATTGGCGCCAAGCATGGGGGAATGCTAGACGTTTGGTAATTTCCCCTCCGACCAGAATGAAGGATCCCATTGAAGCGGCTAATCCCATGCATATTGTATGTACATCGGGCGAAACAAATTGCATAGTATCATAAATAGCGATTCCTGGTATTACCCATCCACCAGGGGAATTTATAAACAAATAAAGATCTTTAGTATCATCTTCTATACTGAGATATACCATGAGACCAACAAGTTGATTTGAGATCTCGCTATCAACTTCTTGGCCTAAAAAAAGTAATCTTTCTCGATAAAGTCGGTTGATTAGGACAAAATTATATCCCTTTTGAACCGTACGCGCATCTTTGGATGCATACGGTTCAAAAAAATTGCGAAAATAAAGAATCAATGTGTTGATTCCAATCCTATTTCTCTTTTTTTTAAGAGATTCCTGCTTTTCTAATGAAGGGGTTTTTTCTTCCATTAAAAAAAGAAAGAGTTTTTATCCTTTCCCTAAAACAAAAAAATAATTTACTGAACTTATTTGATTAATCTCTCATTGATGTATTGTTTCGTCGAGATTTAAATCACGATGTTATTTTCTTGTTCCTGAATGGGCCCTTTGAATTCTTTTAGGTTCATGTTCTACTCCGGGGAAAGATCTATCCGAATTCTAGTTGTACATATAGGACAAATGATCTCAGTACCACTTCTTTTTGCTACGAGTTTTTTTTTCAATTCGTTTCATGTCTCCAAAAAACTATTCAATGGATTTATTATAATGGTTGACATGGCAGTTTAAGAGTGCTTCTCTAATTAAATAAATAAAATAGAGGAATCTTCTATGCATAGCTACAAGCGGTAATTCTACATATATTACTATTACCCATTTGGTATTTTATGAGCAGAGCCTGGATACCCCATTTTTTTAGTCTTTAGTCCAAGTTAACCATAAATTCTTCTAATTAAGAATATTGCTCCTCAATCTAAATTAATCTAATTTAACTTCACGCTACGCATGATTGATTCTTCAATCAATACAATATTTCTTGGGCGAAACAGAGGATATCTCGATCGGAGGAGAAAATGGGGAAATTCCATATGACCCAATATGTCTGACAAGTCGCACTATACGTCAACCCAAACTGCATCTTCCTCTCCAGGACTCCGAAAAGGTACTTTTGGAACACCAATGGGCATTAAATTAAAGAAAAAATTTAAGTACTATACTTCACTTTAATATGGAAACGTAAGAATGAGTTTATTGTCTTCTTCGAAGGTTTTTAGAGAAAGATAGAATTAAGAACTAAAAATCTTAATTGAAGAGATAGATCGTTCGAATAATAAAAAGGATCCATACATTCATTCCCCCAAAATAGGACTAATGCTCCCATTGCGTATTGGTACTTATCGGGTATAGAATAGATCTGCTTCTCTTTGTTCTTACGAACAGAATTCAGCCGTTATTTTCAACGGAATACAATAAAAAGTAACCTTTTCTCATACAGAATTCGCGGAAAAGATTAGCTAAATAAAGTCTATTGCAATGCGATAAAGTTACATAGTGTCTATTTTTCTTTGAGAAAGGGGTATTTCCATGGGTTTGCCTTGGTATCGTGTTCATACTGTCGTATTGAATGATCCCGGCCGATTGCTTTCTGTCCATATAATGCATACGGCTCTAGTTTCCGGTTGGGCCGGTTCGATGGCTCTATATGAATTGGCGGTTTTTGATCCCTCTGACCCTGTTCTTGATCCAATGTGGAGACAAGGTATGTTCGTTATACCCTTCATGACTCGTTTAGGAATAACCAATTCATGGGGTGGTTGGAGTATTTCAGGAGGAACTGTAACGAATTCGGGTATTTGGAGCTATGAAGGCGTGGCCGGAGCACATATTGTGTTTTCTGGCTTGTGTTTTTTAGCGGCCATCTGGCATTGGGTGTATTGGGACTTAGAAATATTCTGTGATGAACGTACAGGAAAACCTTCTTTGGATTTGCCCAAAATCTTTGGAATTCATTTATTTCTCTCAGGAGTGGCTTGCTTTGGCTTTGGCGCATTTCATGTAACAGGCTTATATGGTCCTGGAATATGGGTGTCTGATCCTTATGGACTAACTGGAAAAGTACAATCTGTAAGTCCAGCGTGGGGCGCGGAAGGTTTTGATCCTTTTGTTCCCGGCGGAATCGCCTCTCATCATATTGCAGCAGGTACACTGGGCATATTGGCAGGCCTATTCCATCTTAGTGTCCGTCCGCCTCAACGTCTTTACAAAGGATTACGTATGGGCAATATTGAAACTGTACTTTCTAGTAGTATCGCGGCTGTTTTTTTTGCAGCTTTTGTTGTTGCTGGAACTATGTGGTATGGTTCAGCAACAACCCCAATCGAGTTATTTGGTCCCACTCGTTATCAGTGGGATCAGGGATACTTCCAGCAAGAGATATATCGAAGAGTTGGTGCCGGACTAGCTGAAAATCTAAGTTTATCGGACGCTTGGTCTAAAATTCCCGAAAAATTAGCTTTTTATGATTACATTGGTAATAATCCGGCAAAAGGGGGATTATTCAGAGCGGGCTCAATGGATAGCGGGGATGGAATAGCTGTTGGATGGTTAGGGCATCCCGTCTTTAGAGATAAAGAAGGGCGCGAGCTTTTTGTACGTCGTATGCCTACTTTTTTTGAAACATTCCCGGTAGTTTTAGTAGATGGAGATGGAATTGTTCGGGCAGATGTTCCTTTTCGAAGGGCAGAATCAAAATATAGTGTCGAACAAGTAGGTGTAACTGTTGAGTTCTATGGTGGCGAACTCAATGGAGTCAATTATAGCGATCCTGCTACTGTGAAAAAATATGCTAGGCGCGCACAATTAGGCGAAATTTTTGAATTAGACCGGGCTACTTTAAAATCTGATGGTGTTTTTCGTAGTAGTCCAAGGGGTTGGTTCACTTTTGGGCATGCTTCGTTTGCTTTGCTTTTCTTTTTTGGACATATTTGGCATGGCGCTAGAACCTTGTTTAGGGATGTTTTTGCTGGTATTGATCCAGATTTGGATGCTCAAGTGGAATTTGGAGCATTCCAAAAACTTGGAGATCCAACTACAAAGAGACAAGTAGTTTGATACAAGACTGCTCTGGTACCTTTATCCTCTATCTCTATTTTTTTCTCGGGTACCCGAGAAAAAAATAGAGACTTGAATCAACTTCTTTTCGTTGATTCTTTCCGCTCTTTTTTTATGGTATGGTAAATGATCCCACTCAATCAAACGAATAGATGTGAAAGCTATAATTGTAAACCACGATCGAATCTATGGAAGCATTGGTTTATACATTTCTTTTAGTCTCGACTTTAGGGATAATTTTTTTCGCTATCTTTTTTCGAGAACCACCTAAGGTTCCGACTAAAAAATAATGAAATAATTTTTCATTATAGAAACTGAAGTAATGGGCCCTCATATCAAGAGGCTCATTACTTCAACAAGTCTAGTCTCCGTGTTCCTCGAATGGATCTCTTAGTTGTTGAGAGGGTTGCCCAAAAGCGGTATATAAGGCGTACCCCGTAAAGCTTACAAGTAAACCTGATATGAAGATGGCGACTAAGGTTGCTGTTTCCATTTTTCGAAAATTTCAAGATTACAACGGATCTACAATAAGATCGTTTATTTATTTACAATTACAACGGAATAGTATACAAAGTCAACCGATCTCAACCAATGATTAAATAGGATTTATGGCTACACAAACCGTTGAGGGTAGTTCTAGATCTAGGCCAAGACAAACTACTGTAGGGAGTTTATTGAAACCATTGAATTCAGAATATGGTAAAGTAGCTCCGGGCTGGGGGACTACACCACTTATGGGAGTTGCAATGGCTCTATTTGCAATATTCCTATCTATTATTTTGGAAATTTATAATTCTTCCGTTTTACTGGATGGAATTTCAATGAGTTAGGTTCATAAGAACTATGAACCTCTAGTTTTTCAATAAAAAAAAATTTTTATTGAAAACTTGGATTTAGAGACCTTTTTGGTAGTTCGACTGTGGTATTTCTTTTTTCGGTATTTCCGGAATATGAGCGTGTGACTTGTTATAATTGATCCTATTGATAATACAGAGAACGGCCCTGTCATCTCTATTAAGATGATTCCATCCCGTCGGATATTTATTCTAATATCTGGAACACGGAATATTATAGAAAAAAGTAAAAAAAAAAATATTCTAACTATGATTCATACCTATTATTTAGACCTCGCAACCGGACTAAAAAAAAATTTCAGATGGGTATCTCCTAAATTAAATAATTTTTCTTTCGTTATACTTACGAAATTAATTTTATCTGAAGAACAACTTCTTTCTCTAGATTTTGTTGAGTTATTATATCCACTCATTGAAATTGAATAATTGATGATCAAATGGTTTTTACTCAAAGAACCCTTTTACTTAGCTTGGGATTAAATCATCGTGGTTCTTGTATGAATCTGAGGTTTTAATTGATTTATATATAGGGTCTTAACAAGGGAATTCCTATTAACAGTAAAACAAAAGTCGACCCGCATTACGCACAAAAAACAACAAATTAAATAACAAAAATAAACAAAAATAGGAAAGAGAAGATTCAAGGGGCCTGGAACGCTCAATATAAAGAAAAAGAAAGGTGTACGAGCTAACTTGATATTTTTGGCATTAGCATCACAAAGAATAGATTTCGGATTTTTTTTTTACTTCCTATCTTTGGCACAAATTGCATCGAGCAGCTAAGAAGTTTTGAACTTTCTATTGCATATCCGTCAAAATTGGTATTTGTGTGTTTCTGTTTGAGCCGTACGAGAGAAAATTCTCATATACGGTTCTCGGGGGGGGGGTCCTCTCGGATTCCCTATCTCAATAAAGTATATGATTGGTTCGAGGAACGTCTCGAGATTCAAGCGATTGCAGATGATATAACTAGTAAATATGTTCCTCCTCATGTCAACATATTTTATTGTCTAGGAGGAATCACGCTTACTTGTTTTTTAGTACAAGTAGCTACGGGTTTTGCTATGACTTTTTACTATCGTCCAACTGTTACGGAGGCCTTTTCCTCTGTTCAATACATAATGACTGAAGCTAACTTCGGTTGGTTAATTCGATCAGTTCATCGCTGGTCAGCAAGTATGATGGTTCTAATGATGATTCTGCACGTATTTCGTGTGTATCTTACAGGTGGGTTTAAAAAACCCCGCGAATTAACTTGGGTTACAGGTGTGGTTCTGGCTGTATTGACTGCATCTTTTGGTGTAACTGGTTATTCCTTACCTCGGGACCAAATTGGTTATTGGGCAGTAAAAATTGTGACAGGCGTGCCGGACGCTATTCCTATAATAGGATCTCCTTTGGTAGAGTTATTACGTGGAAGTGCTAGTGTGGGGCAATCTACCTTGACTCGTTTTTATAGTTTACACACTTTTGTATTGCCTCTTCTTACTGCCGTATTTATGTTAATGCACTTCCCAATGATACGTAAGCAAGGTATTTCAGGTCCTTTATAGTTATAGCTTTATTTTATAGAGAAAACAAATCATAGATATTTGTAATTTCTGATATATCCTATCGGGAAGGAACAATAGTATTTCATTGCTACAAATATGTATTATTGAAAAAATAAGACATGTTTTTTGATACTTCTCTTCAACTCCGAAGTAGTTTAGTTCTTATTTGATAAGAATAGTTGAAGTGGATTCTCATTCTCCGAAGAGAGGATGGATGGATTATGGGAGTGTGTGACTTGAACTATTGATTGGGCCATGCCGATATATTATTTTATACCGCCACGTTGAAATTCCCAACCAAACGTGTCTCCGCATCCAACACCACGTAAATCCCCCTATGTAGCATAGGATAGGCCGGTTCGCTTGAGGAGAATTTTTTCTATGATCATGTCCGAATTATGTCATGCATGAACAGGCTCCGTAAGATCCTGTAGAATAAGTGATGTGGCATGATCCAATGTTTTATCTATCCCACTTACTTATTTATAGTATGGAAATGCATTCATTTCCTCTGCATCGACCTCGATCTATAATATGATACTATCGGAGTTAAATAAGGGATCTAAGGAAGAACAGAGGCTAGACTTTATTAGTAACAAGTAAAGACTTTGTATGTAAAAAAATCGAGATGTTGTGGGGAAAAAAACGAATAAAATCAAAAAGACATGAGACAGTCCAAAAAGCCCTTGATTATGATCAAATTTTTAAGCTTACTTGGATATTGAGCATTTATCTGTAAGAACTCAATTATTTGCACTGAATATGAATAGGTACAACTTCAGAAATGGGACCTAGTAAATCCTTTATCACTTACATAAAGTCATTCTATTTTATATGTGTGGATATCTATAAAATATAGATTTTCTATCAATCTATTTCTGTAATTCTTTTGAATCTTGCTCGAGCCGGATGATGAAAAATTATCATGTCCGGTTCTTTCGGGGGATGGATCCTTAAGAATTCACCTATCCCAATAACAAAGAAACCTGACTTGAGCGATCCTGTATTAAGAGCTAATTGGCCAAAGGGATGGGGCATAATTATTATGGAGAACCCGCATGGCCCAATGATCTTTTATATATTTTTCCGGTAGTAATTCTAGGTACTATTGCATGTAATGTCGGCTTAGCAGTCCTAGAACCATCAATGATTGGTGAACCGGCGGATCCATTTGCAACTCCTTTGGAAATATTGCCCGAATGGTACTTTTTTCCTGTATTTCAAATACTCCGCACAGTACCCAATAAATTATTGGGTGTTCTTTTAATGGTTTCAGTACCAACAGGATTATTAACAGTGCCCTTTTTGGAGAATGTTAATAAATTCCAAAATCCATTTCGTCGTCCAGTAGCTACAACAGTCTTTTTGATCGGTACCGCAGTAGCTCTTTGGTTAGGTATTGGAGCAACATTACCTATTGATAAATCTCTAACTTTAGGTCTTTTTCAAATTGATTCAACTGTGAAATACCACGATGTAGGTATCTAGGGAATAGTCGCTTCTAAAGTGAATCCTCCCTAGATACATGAATTTTATTATGATCTATTTCAAAATACGAATTGTGTGTCGAAGACAAAAAATGAAGTTTTTTTTATAAAATTTTATAAAAAAAGAAAAAAATTTCTTTAAAATGAAAACTTATTCTTAGGTAAATTGATTGCGAAATGTTTCTGTAGAGTATCCAATATCCGTTTTACATCTTCTGTACGAAAATATTCAATTCTCATAAGATCCTCCTGACTGTTACTCAAAAGGTCCAATAATGTATGTATATTGGACTTTTTGAGACAATTATAGGCCCTAGGAGATAGTTCTAATTGGTCAATAAAAATACATTTCAATGGAATTCCTTTTTTTTTTTTCTTTAGCTTAGTTAATCCATTTTGAAAGGTAAAAGGAGGTGGAATAAACCTGTTTTTATTTTCCTCGAAATGAATGTTCCTTTCCTCCGCATGCAGAAAAGGAATAAATAAATTAATCAAATTATGAGAAGCTTCATAAAGTGCTTCCTTAGGAGTTAAACTTCCATTCGTCCATATTTCTAGAAAAAGTATTTCTTGTTTTTCATTTCCATTTGCATAAGAATGAATACTATGATTTGCATTTCGAACAGGCATGGATACAGCATCTATAGGATAACTTCCGTTTTGAGAGTTATTTGTGGGGTTCATACGGTATCCGCGATCTCTATTGATTTGTAATCCAATACGCAAATCAATTGGTTCCGTCAGGTTAGCTATATGCTGTGTTGCGTCAACTATTTCCACGGAAGGCGGTGAGATGATATCTTGAGCGGTTACGTATCTAGGACCTCTAACGCAAATGGATGCGTCTCTAACTCCATACAGATTACTTCTCAATACAATTTCTTTCAAATTTATTAAAATCTCATGTACCGATTCCTCAATACCTACTATCGTAGAATATTCATGTGGCACTTTCTCAGATTTAGCACGTGTGATACATGTTCCTTCTATTTCTCCAAGTAAAGCCCTTCGCATGGCAATACCTATGGTATCGGCTTGCCCTTTCATGAGCGGGGACAGAATGAAACGACCATAATAAAGACACGTACTGTCTACTCTTGATTCAACACATTTCCACTGTAGTGTTCGAGTGGATCCTGCTATTTCCTCTCGAACCATACTAATATTATTATTTGATCAGATCATTGAATCGTTTATTTCTCTTGAAATCCATTTAATTCTTTTTTTTACACACGTCTTTTTTTGGGAGGTCTACATCCATTATGTGGCATAGGTGTCACATCACGTACGAAACTTAATAGTATACCACTTCTACGAATAGCCCGTAATGCTGCGTCTCTTCCGAGACCAGGACCTTTTATCATAACTTCTGCTCGTTGCATACCTTGATCTACTACAGTACGAATAGCATCTAAAGCGGCTGCTTGCGCAGCATAGGGTGTTCCCCTTCTTGTGCCTTTGAATCCAGAAGTACCGGCGGAGGCCCAAGAAACCACTCGACCTCGTACATCTGTAACAGTTACAATGGTATTGTTGAAACTGGCTTGAACATGAATAACTCCTTTTGGTATTCTACGTCCAGTTTTACGTAAATTAATACGCCCATTCCTACGCGAACCAATTTTTTGTATAGGTTTTGCCATATTTTATCATCTCATAAATATGAATCAGAAATATATAAAAAGATATGGAGATATCCATTTTATGTTAAAACAAATCTTTTATTTTTACATAACCCCTCTTTGAGAAATTTTAGAAAGATTATCCTTGTCTCTGTTTATGTCTCGGATTGGAACAAATCACTATGATTCGTCCGCGCCTACGGATCAGTCGACATTTTTCACAAATTTTACGAACAGAAGCCCTTATTTTCATATTTCTTACTCCTTACTTTAATTTTGAATCTATTCCTTGGAAGAAAATAAGTTTCTTGTTTTTTTTTCTTCAAATTGTATCTTTGATGAAAGGGATTTTTTCAAAAAGAATCTATCGAATCGTTCGAATCTTTGTTCCGAAGTCTATAAATTATACGTCCCCTGATAGCCTTATTTCTATTTTGATTCTATCCCCCGGCAGTGTTTGTATCAAACTGCGTCGGACCTTCCCCGAAATATAACCTAGAATTAGATCTTCATTATATAAAATATAAACGGATTCGGAGAGCATACCATTGGGAAATGATTCAGAAATTAAACCTTCATGAATCATTTTTTTTTTCATTCCAGGAAACCTTTTTGAAGTATCAACTAATGGAAGAAGAGTTATATAACTCACCTTTACTCCCTATTTCACAAATAGGAAGTTAGAGATAAAATTAGGATACCAGAGGGGGATCACCATATATAACACAAAATTTCTCCCCCAATTTTTTCTAGTCTAGCTTCTCGATCTGTCATTATGCCTCGAGAAGTGGAAAGAATTACAATTCCCATTCCACCTAAAATCTTAGGAATTCTTTTATAGTTGGAATAAATTCGTAGACCGGGTCGACTGATACGTTTTAAAATCGTTTTATATATTCCTTTCCTAGTTCTTTTATGACGCAAGGTTGAAACCAAGAAATTTTTATTACTTTCCTGATGTTTCCGAACATTTTCAATAAAACCCTCTCGTAGGAGTATTTTAACAATGTTTTCGGTGATATTTGTGGATACTATTCGAACTGTTCCATTTTTACTCATGTTAGCATTTCTTATAGAAGTTATTATATCAGCAATAGCGTCTCTGCCCATGACAAATTTTAATTATTGGTGCTTCTAATTTTGATATAATCAACATGTTTTTTTATTTGAATACTTCAAAGTATTCATTATTTTATTTAATTAAATTTGAAATTTTTTATTAAATTTATTTTTATTAAATTTATTATTAAATTTAGTAATTTTAGTAAAAGTATATGCGTGAGACACAATCTATTAATTGGGTTTATTTCAGATATCCTACTAGAACAATATCCTAATTTGATCTATGACTATGAGTCTTTATAATACCTCGGGAGCTAATGAAACTATTTTAGTAAAATTCAACTGTCTCAATTCCCGAGCAATCGCGCCAAAAACTCGAGTTCCTTTTGGATTTCCTTCTTGATCAATGACAACCGCTGCATTGTCATCATATCGTATTATCATACCGTTGTCACGTTTGAGCTCTTTACATGTACGTACAATTACGGCTCTTATTACTTCTGATCTTTCTAGAGGCATATTGGGCACTGCTTCTTTAATTACAGCAACAATAACGTCACCAATATGAGCATATCTATGATTACCGGCTCCTATGATTCGAATACACATTAATTCTCGAGCTCCACTGTTATCTGCTACATTCAAAAGGGTCTGAGGTTGAATCATATCATTTTTATTTGAATTTATTATTTCAATGCAAAGAAGGAGGAAAAAGAAGAAATAGTATTTGTCTAGAAATAAAGAAACTCGTGGTTGTTTTTTCATCCCTTTTTCATATTTAGTTCTACATCCCTATCCTGAAATAACAAATTGAGTTTTTATAGGCATTTTGCACGCAGCTATTGAAATTGCTGCTCTGGCTACAGTTTCTGAGACTCCGCCCATTTCGTAAAGTATTCGACCGGGTTTAACAACAGATACCCAATATTCGGGAGACCCCTTTCCCGACCCCATACGTGTTTCTGCGGGCCTTACTGTAATAGGTTTATCGGGAAAAACACGTACCCATATTTTTCCACCACGACGTGCATATCGTGTCATTGCTCTTCGCCCTGCTTCTATTTGTCTAGCGGTAATCCAAGCGGGTTCAAGTGCCTGAAGAGCATATCTGCCGAAGCAAATATGATTACCCCGGCAAGATATTCCTTTCATTCTTCCTCTATGTTGCTTACGAAATCTGGTTCTTTTGGGGTTATAATTGATGGTTTTTTCCCACCTCTACTACAGAACCGGACATGAGAGTTTCTTCTCATCCAGCTCCTCACGAATGAAAGGATTCGATAATATTACAGATGCGCATGTATTTAATAACTAATACATTAAACTAAGTAATGGGATTTATTGATATTATATTTCATTTATTAGATAAGAAGCTGTATATACGGTTAGATTTGTCTATTTATAGATATAGATAATGTTTCTTTTTTATACTGGATCCTTATTTTTTTTTTATTTTCTTTTAATAAATTATTGAATCAAGACAATATTGGAATCCAATAAATAAGAAATAAGGGTTTCGCGGGCGAATATTGACTCTTTCGTTTTCCTGCTTTATTCGTAGGATCAATCCACAACCTCTCCGAGTAAAAAAAAATTGTTCTTGGTTCATTCCGCCATCCCGCCTGCTCAATCATTTGGATTCTTTTAAATAGAATCTTATATAGTCACAGGTTTCGTCGTTCCTATAGCTTCTCCATTAATGATTAGGCCTGAACTCTGCAATGGAGCTCTCAACAAAATCTGTTTTCGAGTCAATCTCCTCAGTTTCTATTAACCGGAAGCTCTTTATTATTTATATATCATTTATTATTTATATATCAATCGATACAATATTAAACAATAAATATTAAAACAATATAAAATTAATGCTTTATTACATTGCCTTTTATTTATATGAGGTAATTCATAGACCATACATATTGGAATTATATATCATTGATATTTTTGTTCTCTCTTTCTATCACCTTTCCATTTATCCGCATCCCTTTATATATTTTTTTTTTCAAATCCACAATCATATTTTTTTGTTATGGAACAATTCCAGTTGTTACAACTATATGATTGATCCAGTCATATAGTGACTGTTTTTGGGATCTCGACAATATGAAGCAATAAGTTAGTTATTAGTTTTTAATTTATTTATTATAGTAGTTGTAATTATTTAATTAATATTAGGATTAGGGATCAGTCTTTTTTTGATTCTACTAAAAACTCTAAAGAAAAACTAACGAGTCACACACTAAGCATAGCAATTATAAAAAAAAAAGATTAATTTCTTTTTGATTCAACCTTATAGAATTCGAATTATTTTATTTTTTTTAACAGAAAAACAGAAAAAGTGTCTAGTTTTTTGTTCTATATATCACTATATTACTGGATAGAATGACAAAATAAATAAAGGTCTATTATTCTTCATCCACAAATATCCAAATTTTGAGGCCTAGTACTCCATGGATAGTTCGAATTGTATAGGAACAATGATCAATTTTAGCGCGAATTGTTTGTAGAGGAACCCTACCTTCTCTGATCCATTCGACACGTGCAATTTCTTTTCCGTCAATACGTCCTGCAATTTGTATTTGAATTCCTTTTGTATCTGTTTGTTCAGTTAATTCAATAGCTCTTTTCATTGCCTTTCGAAATGAAACTCTATTTCTTAATTGAGAAGCCATATATTCTGCAAGAATATTGGGGTCTCCATAAGGTTTTTCTATTCGTGTGATAGCAATGTTGATTCTTCGGTTCACAGAACGAAATTCTTTTTGTACATTCATCTGTAATTCTTCGATTCCTCGTGTTCGGCCCTCTATTAATAAATTTGGGAATCCAATATGGATTATAACCTGAATTAAATCAATTCTTTTTTTAATTTCTATACGCGAAATTCCAATTCCTTCGAAACCAGAGGATATTCTTTTATTTTTTTGTACATAGTTCTTTATACAATTTCGTATTTTATCATCTTCTTGTAGACCTACAGAAAAATTTTTTGGTTGTGCGAACCAAAAAGAATGATGATTTTGGTTTGTACCAAGTCTGAAACCAAGCGGATTTATTTTTTGTCCCATATTTTTTATTATATTATCTTTCCATCTATTTTTTTCTAAATATGAATCTAAATATTAAATTCATCGAAAGATAATTTTGATTTATCTTTTAATACAATTGTTATATGACAAGTCGGCCTTTTTATCGGATAACTACGTCCTCGAGCTCTAGGTCTTAATTTTTTCACAAAAGAACCTCCATTGACTTCGGCTTTACTAATGAATAAATCGGTTTCCTTCAAACCCATATTATGACTAGCGTTTGCTGCTGCGGAATAAACCAATTTTAAAATGGGGTAGGATGCTCGATAAGGCATAAGTTCCAATATCATAAGTGTTTCTTCATAAGAACGCCCGCGAATCTGATCAATTACCCTTTGCGCTTTGAAAACAGACATACATATATGTTGAGCTAAAACTTTTACTTCTCCACCTCCACTCGAATTTGAGTTCTTTTTCTTTATCATAAGGTTATCTCCCGCCAATGAATGATAAGTATCTATTTTTTTCCAAATTAACGACGAGATTTATTATCGTTTCTCGCATGTCTCGCGAAAGTCAGAGTCGGCGCGAATTCTCCCAATTTGTGACCTACCATACGATCTGTTATATAAATAGGTAAATGTTCCTTTCCATTATGAATAGCGATTGTATGGCCAATCATTTTGGGTATAATGGTAGATGCCCGAGACCAAGTTACTATTATTTCTTTCTCCTCCCTCATGTTGAGTTTTTCAATTTTTCTTGATAAATGATTAGCTACAAAAGGGTTTTTTTTTAGTGAACGTGCCACAGCTGATTACTCCTTTTTTTACATTTTAAAGATTGGCATTCTATGTCCAATAGAATATCTCGATCTAAGTATGAAGGTAAGAATAAATACAATAATGATGAATGGAAAAAAGAGAAAATCCTTTAGCTAGATAAGGGGCGGATGTAGCCAAGTGGATCAAGGCAGTGGATTGTGAATCCACCACGCGCGGGTTCAATTCCCGTCGTTCGCCCATCACATTATTTCAAATTCAAAAAATTCTATTTTCAATATTCCTATTTACGGCGACGAAGAATAAAACTATCACTATATTTTTTCCTTTTCCGACTTCTTCTTCCAAGCGCAGGATAACCCCAAGGAGTTGTGGGTTTTTTTCTACCAATTGGGGCTTTCCCTTCCCCACCTCCATGGGGATGGTCTACAGGGTTCATAACTACTCCTCTTACTACAGGACGCTTACCTATCCAACACTTCGATCCGGCTCTACCCAAACTTTGTTGATTCACCCCAACATTACCCACTTGTCCGACTGTTGCTAAGCAGTTTTTGGATATCAAACGGACCTCCCCGGATGGTAATCTTAATGTGGCTGATTTACCCTCTTTTGCGATCAGTTTCGCTACAGCGCCCGCCGCCCTAGCTAATTGTCCACCCTTTCCAAGCGTGATTTCTATGTTATGTATGGCCGTGCCTAAGGGCATATCGGTTGAAGTAGATTCTTCTTTTAAAAACCCCTTCCCAAACTGTACAAGCTTCTTCCAAAGCATACGGCTTTCTAGATGTATATGATGATATCTAGACAGATGGATCTTTATCTTATATGAATCGTATGATGAAGTACCACAGGAGTGGATATATAGGAATCCAAATCTGCCGAATCACTCATGTATGATCTTCTACATCCTAGGTCTCCCCGTTCCATCATCTGGCTTATGTTCTTCATGTAGCATTCAGACCGAATGACTCTATGAAACTACGTCGATACTTCCACATATTACGGGTAACGTAGGAGACATCTCTATTTTTCCCCGGGGGGATCTTTATAATTACCACTGCTTAGCTTTCAATTCGCCTCTGACCATCAAATTAAATGTGAATAACCCGTCCTCCTCTCTTTGAAACAAGGGGCGCTTCCGGTTCTGTGCGTGCTTCAAACAATTTTGTCTTCTCCATATTACCATATCTCTAGAGTCAATAATTTTCTATGAGGAACTACTGAACTCAATCACTTGCTGCCGTTACTCAACAGTTTTCTGTTGAGGTCTATCCCATAGAGGTACTCAAATTGGATCAGTGATTGATTTCTAGGTTTCATCGTAAACCTAATTGGTTACTTCCAATTACGTAAATCAATAGTTCAAACCGCACTCAAAGGTAGGGCATTTCCCATTGATATAGGGACTTCTGTACCAGAAATAATGGTATCTCCAATTATAGTCCCTCTGGGGTGTAAAATATATCTTTTCTCGCCATCCCCATAATGTATGAGACAAATGTATGCATTTCGATTAGGGTCATATTCTATGGTTACGATTCTACCAGATATGTCTTTTTCATTCCGTCGAAAATCGATTTTACGGTATAGACGCTTATGACCTCCCCCTCTATGTCTTGCGGTAATGATTCCTCTGGCATTACGACCTTTACCACAATGATGCTGTCCACAGATCAAATTATTTCGTGGATTGGATTTCATTTTTCTGTCTATGGCTCTATTACGTGTGCTCGGGGTAGAAGTTTTGTATAAATGTATCGCCGTGTTATTAAGTATTTTGCTTTAAGTTCTTTTCTCTATAAGAGGTGGAATAGAATAACCCGGTTGAAGCGTAATGATCATACGTCTGTAATGCATTGTATGTCCCATAATAGGCCCTATTCTTCTACCCTTTCCTGGGAGTCGATGACTATTCATAGCTATTACCTTGACACCAAAGAAGAGTTCGACCCAATGCTTTATTTCTGTCCTAGTTGATCCTGATTCGACATTAGAAGTATATTGATTGTTCCCCAATAACCGAATACTTTTTTCTGTAAATACTGCATATTTGATTCCATCCATAACTCCATTTTCTTCCCTATGAGTTCCAGTATCGATAAGAATTCTAGTTCTTACTGTTCATATGGTATGGTATGAATATACCATACCAATTCGTTATGTATGGATGCTGAGATTCCATTGATACAGAGCCAATTCCAATAGACTTATTGAACGTTCCCATTGGCGTGCATCCAGCAGGAATTGAACCTACGAATTTGCCAATTATGAGTTGGGCGCTTTAACCATTCAGCCATGGATGCTTAACAGGGCTCATTGTACATCGTGAATAACCAAATTCCAATTGAAATGAAATCTTTAGGAGGAATCAATGAAAATCTTTAGGAGGAATCAATGAAACGATATCAATTCAAATCCTGGATCTTCGAATTGAGAGAGATATTGAGTGAGATCAAGAATTCTCACTATTTCTTAGATTCATGGATCAAATTCGATTCAGTGGGATCTTTCACTCACATTTTTTTCCACCAAGAACGTTTTATGAAACTCTCTGACCCCCGAATTTGGAGTATCCTACTTTCACGTGATTCACAGGGTTCAACAAGCAATCGATATTTCACGATCAAAGGTGTAGTACTGCTTGTAGTAGTGGTCCTTATATCTCGTATTACCAATCGAAAGATGGTCGAAAGAAAAAATCTCTATTTGATGGAGCTTCTTCCTATACCTATGAATTCCATTGGACCCAGAAATGAGACATTGGAAGAATCTTTTTGGTCTTCCAATATCAATAGATTGATTGTTTCGCTCCTGTATCTTCCAAAAGAGAAAAGATTTCTGAGAGTTGTTTCATGGATCCGCAAGAGAGTACTTGGGTTCTCCCAATAAATAAAAAGTGTATCATGCCTGAATCGAACCGGGGTTCGCAGTGGTGGAGGAACCGGATCGGAAAAAAGAGGGATTCTAGTTGTAAGATAGCTAATGAAACCGTAGCTGGAATTGAGATCTCATTCAAAGAGAAAGATAGCAAATATCTGGAGTTTCTTTTTTTATCCTATACGGATGATCCGATCCGCAAGGACCATGATTGGGAATTGTTTGATCGTCTTTCTCCGAGGAAGAAGCGAAACATAATCAACTTGAATTCGGGACAGCTATTCGAAATCTTAGGGAAAGACTTGATTTGTTATCTCATGTCTGCTTTTCGTGAAAAAAGACCAATTGAAGGGGAGGGTTTCTTCAAACAACAAGGAGCTGAGGCAACTATTCAATCAAATGATATTGAGCACGTTTCCCATCTCTTCTCGAGAAACAAGTGGGGTATTTCTTTGCAAAATTGTGCTCAATTTCATATGTGGCAATTCCGCCAAGATCTCTTCGTTAGTTGGGGGAAGAA
>JASFAX010000212.1:67500-81409 GCA_030737875.1 Allium sativum
TTGAAAAGACAGATCAAAAAATAATGAATTTTATTTCGAAAATAAAAAGGTCGTTTTATAATATTTTTTATAATACTAATTTTAGTATTAGCAACAAAAATTTTAATATTTATTGGGACTTATCTTCTTTGTCTCAAGCATATATATTTTACAAATTCTCGCAAAATCAGTTACTTAACAAATATGCTTTGAAATCTGTACTTCAATATCATAACACCTATCCTTTTCTTACAGATATAATAAAGAATTATTGTACAACACAAGGAATATTTGGTTCCAACCAAAGCATAAGAAAATACATAAGTATAGAATGAATAAATGGAAAATGTGGTTAAGGAATCATTATCAATATAATTTATCTCAGACTAAGTGGTCTTATTTAGTACCAAAAAAATGGCAAAATAGGGCTAACCAATGTCGTATAATTCAAAAAAAAGACTCATGAAATCGAATTTATATAAAAAAGAAAAAGATCAATTAATTCATTACATGAAAGAAAATTACTATGCAGTAAATTCATTGATGAGTCAAAAAGTCAAATGAAAAAACATTTAGAATATGATATTTTATCATATAAATATATAAATTTTGGGGATAATAAAAACTCATATATTTATGAATCAACGTTACAATTACAAGAAGTGGAAAACAAAAAAATTGCATCTAATTTCAATACACTAAAACCCGAACCATTTTATGGATTGATAAGGATAGTTATAATAATTATCTAGAAAAAAGATTTCTCATTGATACAGACAAAAAAATGGATAGACTATTTTTAAATTATAAAATTCCCCATTTCTGTATTAGAAATAATATTGATATTGAGACCCGGGCCAATATGCCTATCAATACCAAGATTCATAACAATACTAAAAATCTAAATTATCAAAAATTAAAAAAAAATTCCTTTTTTGATTGGATGGGAATGATCAAGAAAAATTTATCGTATCATATCAAATCTAGAACCTTGGTTTTTCCCAGAATTTTTACTACTTTTTAATGCGTATAAAATAAAACCGTGGATCATACCTACCAAATTACTTATTTTTAATTTTCATTTTATGAAAATATTAAAAGTAAAAAGATTAATGTAAAAAAAAAAAATGAACAACAAGATCAGGGAAATCTTGTATTAGATTTACGAAAACAAAATGAAAAAGATGTTGAGACAGATTATACAGGAGAAAAAGATGCTGAGACAGATTATACAGGAGAAAAAGATGCTGAGACAGATTATACAGGAGCAGACATTAAAAAGGGTAAAAAAAAAAAACAATCTAAGAGCAAGAAAGAAGCAGAACTCAATTTCTTCTTGAAAAAATATTTTCTTTTTCAATTAAGATGGGATGATCCCTTGAATCAAAGAATGATCAATAATATAAAGGTATATTGTCTTCTACTTAGACTGATAGATCCAAAGGAAATAGCTATATCTTCAATTCAAAGAGGAGAGATGCGTCTAGATGTAATGTTGATTCAGAAAGATCTAACTCTTACAGAATTGGTAAAAAGAGGCATATTTATTGTTCAACCAATTCGTCTATCTATGAAAAGGGATGGAAAAGATATTATATATCAAAACCATAGGTATTTCATTGGTTGATAAGACTAAACGCCAAACTGATGGAAAATACATGATAAAAAAAGAATATGTTGATAAAAAAAAATTTCATGAATCTGTTGCACAACACAGCAATATACTTATGCCTAAAAACAAAAATTATTATGATTTCCTTGTTCCCGAAAATATTCTATCCCCCAGACGTCGTAGAGAATTGAGAATTTTCATTTGTTTTAATTCTCAGAATTGTAATATTACGGGTAGAAATTCAATATTCTGTAATCAAAATAACATAAACAACTGTGGACAATTTTTGAACAGGAAAAACATCTTAATACATATACAAAGAAATTCATTAAATTCAAATTTTTCTTTGGCCCAATTTTCGATTAGAAGATTTTAGCTTGTATGAATCGTTATTGGTTTGATACCAATAATGGCAGTAATTTTAGTATATTAAGAATACATATGTATCCACGATTCAGAATTCTTTAATTATATTAATAGTATATAATAAATATAAATATAACATAGTACATTTCCTCTATATCTTATATCTTTTTTCTTTATCGTTATCGAAAAAAACATTTTCTTTCCTATTAAGGAAAGAAAAAAAAATGTATCGTTCTTTTTTATCCAAATCAAATTTTCAATTTGATTTGGATAGAATTCTATATGAAGAAATGATAAATTTTTTTGTACTAAATTAAAATAACTGCAAATAACACGTATAATAAATATTTTTATTTTTCCTGATCGGTAAAATTCGTGTAAAAGAAAAAAAAAAAATTTTTTATGGTCAAAAATTCATTCATCTCGGCTATTCGACAAGAAAAGAAAAAAACTGTGGATCTGTTGAATTTCAAGTATTTAGTTTTCACTGATAAGATACAAAGACTTACTTTACATTTAAAATTACATAAAAAAGATTTTTTATCACAAAGAGGTCTACGAAAAATTTTGGGGAAAACGTCAACGGCTGTTGGATTATTTGTCAAAGAAAAATCGAGTACGTTATAAGAAATTGATTAACCAGTTGGGTATTCGGGAGTCAAAAACTCATTAATTTTAAGTTTAAGATTGGTTTGAATTTTTTCTTTAGTTATTAAATTTTGCATTTTGATCAACTTCATTTTGCTAAATTCATGGAATACTGAATTGAATTAAGGAAGAAAAATTATGACTGTACAGCTACAAGAAAGGATCTCATGATAGTGAATATGGGTCCTCACCACCCATCAATGCATGGTGTTCTTCGACTAATTGTTACTCTCGATGGTGAAGATGTTATTGATTGTGAACCTATATTGGGTTATTTACATAGAGGGATGGAAAAAATAGCGGAAAATCGAACAATTATACAATATTTGCCTTATGTAACACGATGGGATTATTTAGCCACTATGTTCACAGAAGCAATAACAGTAAATGCACCAGAACGGTTAGAAAGCGTTCAAGTACCTAAAAGAGCTAGTTACATTAGAGTAATTATGCTAGAACTGAGTCGTATAGCTTCTCATTTATTATGGCTTGGACCTTTTATGGCGGATATCGTGCACAGACTCCCTTTTTCTATATTTTCAGAGAAAGGGAATTGTTATATGATCTATTCGAAGCCGCTACAGGTATGCGAATGATGCATAATTATTTCCGTATTGGGGGAGTTGCTACCGATTTACCTTATGGCTGGATAGAGAAATGTTTGGATTTTTGCGATTATTCTTTAACAGGAATTGTTGAATATCAAAAACTTATTACGCGTAATCCTATTTTTTTGGAACGCGTTGAAAGAGTGGGCATTATTGGTGGAGAGGAGGCAATAAATTGGGGTTTATCAGGACCAATGTTACGGGCTTCTGGAATCCAATGGGATCTTCGTAAAGTTGATAGTTATGAGTGTTACAATAAATTTGATTGGGAAGTCCAATGGCAAAAAGAAGGAGATTCACTAGCCCGTTATTTAGTACGAATCGGTGAAATGGAGGAATCTATAAAAATTATTCAACAGGCTCTAGAAGGAATTCCTGGAGGGCCTTATGAGAATTTAGAAGTCCGACGTTTTGATAAAGCAAAAAATTCTGAATGGAATAATTTTGAATATAGATTTATTACTAAAAAGCTTTCGCCCAATTTTGAATTGTCGAAGCAAGAACTTATGTGAGAGTAGAAGCCCCAAAAGGAGAATTAGGAATTTATTTGATAGGAGATAATAGTGTTTTCCCTTGGAGATGGAAAATTCGTCCACCCGGTTTTATCAATTTGCAAATTCTCCCTCAACTAGTTAAAAGAATGAAATTGGCAGATATCATGACGATATTAGGTAGTATAGATATCATTATGGGAGAAGTTGATCGTTGAAATGATAATTGATATGACAGAAACGGAAATACAAGCTATAAATTCTTTTTCTAGATCGGAATCTTTAAAAGAAGTTTATGAACTCATATGGATCTTTGTTCTTATTTTCACCCTTATATTGGGAATAACAATAGGGGTACTAGTAATTGTGTGGTTAGAAAGAGAAATATCTGCAGCAATACAACAACGCATTGGGCCTGAATATGCCGTCCATTGGGAATTCTTCAAGCTATAGCAGATGGAACCAAATTAGTTTTTAAAGAGGATCTCCTCCCATCTAGAGGGGATATTCGTTTGTTCAGTGCGGGACCCTCTATAGCGGTCATATCTGTTCTACTAAGTTATTTAGTAATTCCTTTTGGATATCACCTTGTTTTGGCCGATCTTAGTATAGGCGTTTTTTTATGGATCTCCATTTCAAGTATTGCCCCTATTGGACTTCTTATGTCAGATATGGGTCGAATAATAAATATTCTTTTTCGGGTGGTCTACGGGCTGCTGCTCAATCTATCAGCTATGAAATACCATTAACTCTATGTGTGTTATCAATATCTCTACGTGTGATTCGGCAGAACATTATTATTTTCCCTCTTTTCTAGAACTAGGAATAGAATAAAGAAATTTAATATATTATATTCAATGGATATATTTTTTTTTATTTATCATTAGGGTTAATGAATTAAACTAGATAGTTAGATGAGTAAAAGCAAACTGCTATAAATTTGCAGTAAGAAGATTAAATCTCATTCCCTATGTACGAGAATAGAAACATAAGCAGTATAAACTGTTTACCCAAGGTTAAGATTCTTTGACCAATTATCATATCTTGAAGCGGGTACAAAAGATCACCCGTATGGGGTTTCTACTACTGTCTTATATTTATTACCATACTGGAGATTAATAAAAAATCAGTGGACAGTTAGGAACACCAAGGTACACAAAAGATTCGTAATGGAGATAATTTAAGATAAAAAAGACTTTTTGCATAAAGCTTTGGATAAAACGAATCATAATGAGGACTTTAAGTTGGTAGAAATGACCAAGTAGTACTTCTCCACGATTCCGATCTCGAGTATGCTCCTATTCACTGATTAAAGAAATGACTATAAAAAACGAATTAATCCTTTATTTTATTTTTTTTCAGAGTACCTCCCTTCCTCTGAGAAAGAAGAATAGGACAGGAGCAAAAGAAATATTTCTTATTTATTTTGCCCATTCAATATTCATATCTACTATAATACATACACGGAATTCTTAATCATAAATTTGGAATTAATGATCAATTCTTTCTAACTAATTCTTTCTTTAGAGTTATTGATAAAACCGAATTTATTGATATAACGAGTATTTTATTTAAGGATTAAGTTATTACCGAATAAAGATATTTTAAAATTTTAATTGAAAAGATCAATTCGGAAGCGCTTTTTTATTCTAGCAGACGGAATTTCGTTGGTCTAATTTTGAACTTCCCGGTATTAGAATTTCAAATTACAATAATACCAAACAAGTACTTGCATTTATTTGTGACCATAGAGGAGCCGTATGAAGCTGAGGTCTCATGTACGGTTTTGAAATAGCGATATGCACAGTAATGTTATTATCGACTATGATTATCTAACAGTTCAAGTACAGTTTGATATAGTTGAGTCACAGTCAAAATATGGTTTTTGGGGGTGGAATCTGTGCGTCAGCCTATAGGGTTTGTTGTTTTTCTAATTTCTTCTCTAGCAGAATGTGAGAGATTACCTTTTGATTTACCAGAAGCAGAGGAGGAATTAGTAGCAGGTTATCAAACAGAATATTCAGGTATTAAATATGCTTTATTTTATCTTGCTTCTTACCTAAATTATTAGTTTCTTCATTATTTATAACAGTTCTTTACTTAGGCGGATGGAATTTCTCTATTCCGTATATATCTATTCCGAATTTTTAGGAATAAATAAAATGACAGGAGTTTTTGGAATAACAATTGGTATATTTATTACATTAGCTAAAGCTTATTTGTTTTTGTTCATTCCTATCACAGCAAGATGGACTTTACCTAGACTGAGAATGGACCAACTTTTAAATTTTGGATGGAAATTTCTTTTACCTATTTCTCTGGGTAATCTATTATTGACAACTTCTTTTCAACTTATTTACCTATAAAGAATAGAATAAGATAACGATATTCTCCACTCATAACTGATCTTAAATAAGAGAAAGAAACATCAAATTATTCACGGAGATCTACAATATGTTCCCTATGGTGACCGGGTTCATAAAATTTTGGTCAACAAACAATACGGGCGGCAAGGTACATTGGTCAAAGTTTCATAATTACCCTATCTCATACAAATCGTTTACCTGTAACTATTCAATATCCTTATGAAAAATCGATTACATTAGAACGTTTCCGCGGTCGAATTCATTTTGAATTTGATAAATGTATTGCTTGTGAAGTATGTGTTCGTGTATGTCCCATAGATCTACCCGTTGTTGATTGGAGGTTAAAAGAGAGATTAAAAAGAAACAATTGTTTAATTATAGTATCGATTTGAGTCTGTATATTTTGTGGTAATTGTGTCGAGTATTGTCCAACAAACTGTTTATCGATGACTGAAGAATATGAACTTTCAACTTATGATCGTCACGAATTAAATTATAATCAAATTGCATTAGGTCGGTTACCAATGTCAGTAATTGGAGATTACACAATTCAAACAATTATGAATTCGGTCAAATCAAAATGGATAAAGAAAAACCCCTTGATTCAAAAACGATTACTGATTACTAATATTTTTTTATATAAGATAAACAGAAACAAGTCTTCTTTTTTTTATGAGAACCTAATAAACTTATCTTATTAACTATTGATTATTGAGAATCAATCTTGGATTTAAATTGTGAATATGTGTTTTCTTAATTATTTAAAAATATTAAAAATTTAGAATCTCTAAAAGAAAAAAGAAAAGATTGGCCGATAATTTTAATAACTTTATCTATATCCACAGTAATCCATCCATATTAAGATTTAATTGCATTAAAAACTCACCATATATAAGAAAAAAAAATAAGGGAATACCCTTCTCTTTCCTGGACTATTTAGTAAGGTCATGAAACATTTTGACTAATTTTTTCTTATACATAATGGATTTACCTGGACCAATACATGATATACTTGTAGTATTTCTGGGATCATTTCTTATATTAGGAGGTCTAGGAGTAGTATTGTTTACTAATCCAATTTATTCCGCCTTTTCGTTGGGATCGGTTCTTGTTTGTATATCCTTATTCTATATTTCATCAAACTCCTTTTTTGTAGCTGCCGCCCAACTTCTTATTTATGTGGGAGCCATAAATGTCTTAATCATATTTGCTGTTATGTTCGTGAATGGTTCAGAATATTCTAACGACTCCTATCTTTGGACTATTGGAGATGGAATCACTTCATTGGTTTGTATAAGTAGTCTTTTTTCACTAATTACTACTATCGCAGATACGTCATGGTACGGAATTATTTGGACTACAAGATCAAATCAGATTATAGAACAAGACTTTATAAACAACGTTCAACAAATTGGAATTCATTTATCAACAGATTTTTATCTTCCGTTTGAACTAATTTCTATAATTCTTTTAGTTTCTTTGATAGGCGCAATTACTATGGCTCGTCAATAATAAATAGTTTAGTTAGAATAAAAAAAATTAGTTTAATCTACTGTTAATATTCCCTTTTTTATGTAATCGCTCGATTCTAGTCAATCAACTTGGTTGAATTTTTGTTCATATTGAAACGAATCGGGGTTGATCAGGAGTTAGTCAATGATGTTTGAACATGTACTTTTTTGAGTGTCTATTTATTTGCAATTGTATCTATGGATTGATCACAAGTCGAAACATGGTTAGAGCACTTATGTGTCTTGAACTTATACTAAATTCGGTTAATATTAATCTCGTACTATTTTCTGATATATTGATAGTCGCCAATTAAAAGGTGAGATTTTCTCAATCTTTATTATAGCGATTGCAGCGGCGGAAGCTGCTATTGGGCTAGCTATTGTTTCGTCGATCTATCGTAACAGAAAATCAACTCGTATTAATCAATCAAGTTTGTTGAAAAATTAGCCATAACTATAATATAAATACATATAAATAGAATATATATATATAAATTAAATAGAATATATATATATATAAATTGTAGAAAAATTTTCTATAAAATAGCATTTAAGTGTCCTTTATATATTTATTTACAAATAATACTAATATCTATAGTAATATTTCAATATATATTTATATTGAAATATTACTATAGATATTAGTCAATGTGAAGTTTCACGTGTGATTCATGCGACTTATATGATCATGGTTGTTGAAAGGTAAATCAAAGTTTCTTGGTCCCTTCTGATGAACAGATTTATAAAATTTTTGATTCTTAAGATTTTTTTGATAAATCATTGATCCATCTGGTTTTTATATATAAAGAAAATAGAAATATATAATAAATTATATAATTATAAATTTTTTATTATTTTTTTTTTACTTTACCAGATCGAAATTTTTTTATGTTCAAAACTGGAATTTATAGACCCAATGTCACATTCAGTAAAAATTTATGATACATGTATAGGGTGCACTCAATGTGTACGAGCCTGCCCCACAGATGTATTGGAAATGATACCTTGGGACGGATGTAAAGCTAAGCAAATTGCTTCCGCGCCAAGAACGAAGACTGTGTAGGTTGTAAAAGATGTGAATCCGCCTGTCCAACAGATTTTTTAAGTGTCCGTGTTTATTTATGGCATGAAACAACTCGCAGCATGGGTCTATCTTATTGATACGTTATAATAAATTCCACTTGAATCATTTGATTCCTTTTTACCGACAAAAGCCCGTGCTCAAAAGAATATACTTTCTTGAGCACGGGCTTTTTGGTCAAAACGCATCTTGTCTTTATCACGAGTTATTTCCCTTGGCTAACAATACTTGTAGTTTTGCCAATATTCGCGGGTTCCTCAATTTTCTTTCTCCCTCATAAAGGGAATAAGGTATTTAGATGGTATACTATATGTATTTGTATTTTAGAACTCCTTATAACAACCTATGTCTTCTGTTATCATTTCCAATTGGACGATCCATTAATTCAATTAGAAGAGGATGCTAAATGGATAAATGTTTTCAATTTTCACTGGAGACTGGGAATCGACGGACTTTCCATAGGACCCATTTTATTAACAGGATTTATCACTACTTTAGCTACTTTAGCAGCTTGGCCTGTTACTCGAAATTCACGATTGTTCTATTTCCTGATGTTAGCAATGTACAGTGGTCAAATAGGATTATTTTCTTCTAGAGATCTTTTACTTTTTTTTATCATGTGGGAGTTAGAATTAATTCCTGTTTACTTACTTTTATCTATGTGGGGAGGAAAGAAACGTTTGTACTCGGCTACAAAGTTTATTTTGTACACTGCGGGGGGTTCCATTTTTCTCTTAATAGGAGTTCTAAGTATGGGTTTATATGGTTCCAATGAACCCACATTGGATTTGACAGATTAACTAATCAGTCATATCCTGTGACATTAGAAATAATATTTTATTTGGGCTTCCTTATTGCTTATGCTGTCAAATCACCGATTATACCCCTACATACATGGTTACCAGATACCCATGGAGAAGCACATTACAGTACATGTATGCTTCTAGCGGGAATCTTATTAAAAATGGGAGCATATGGATTGATTCGTATCAATATGGAATTATTGCCACATGCTCATTCTATATTTTCTCCCTGGTTAGTGATAGTGGGGACAATACAAATAATTTATGCAGCTTCAACCTCGCTTGGTCAACGCAATCAAAAAAAAAGAATAGCTTATTCTTCTGTATCGCATATGGGTTTCACAATTATAGGAATTGGTTCTATAACCGACATGGGACTCAACGGAGCCATTTTACAAATACTCTCTCATGGATTTATTGGTGCTGCACTTTTTTTCTTGGTAGGAATGAGTTGTGATAGAATACGTCTGGTTTATCTCGACGAAATGGGGGAATATCCATTCCAATGCCAAAAATATTTACCATGTTTAGTAGTTTCTCGATGGCTTCTCTTGCATTGCCGGGAATGAGTGGTTTTGTTGCGGAGTTAGTAGTATTTTTTGGACTAATTACCAGTCCAAAATATCTTTTAATGCCAAAAATATTAATTACCCTTGTAATGGCAATTGGAATGATATTAACTCCTATTTATTTATTATCTATGTTACGTCAAATGTTCTATGGATACAATTTTTTCAATGTTCTAAACTCAAATTTCGTGGATTCTGGACCACGAGAACTATTTGTTTCAATCTGTATCCTTTTACCCGTAATAGGAATTGTATTTATCCCGATTTCGCTCTTTCTTTATCAGTTGACAAGATACAAGCTATACTATCTAATTATTTTCATAGATAGTTTTTTTTCTTAATGAGATAGAAAGTCTTATATTAATTATAATATATTTGAAACTATTCGCTGTACAATGAAAAAAAAATAATAAAGTGAATTAGAAAGACGTATCCCGAGTTTTTAGGAACTGTTTGAATCTTAATTCAAACAGTTCCTAAAAACTCACACAAATTTTCGTTATATACGTTTTACTTATTCCGCGTTTTACTTATTCCGTTTTACTTATTCCGCATGGAATTTCTACAATTTAATTAGATTTTATGTGAATGAACCATAACTATGTAGACCTATTCCTAATAGATTGATCCCAAAATAGCATATCCAAATTATAAGAAATCCTATAGAAGCTACAAGTGCCGAATTTGTACCGTGTAAACTTCGATTTGTTCTAGTATGTGAATAAATTGCAAATATGGTCCAAGTAATAAATGCCCAAGTTTCCTTGGGGTCCCAATTCCAATAAGAGCCCCATGCTTCGTTAGCCCATACTGCTCCAGAAAGAATACCTATGGTTAAAAAAGTAAACCCTAAACTAATAACACGATAACTCCAATAATCCAAACGCTGAATTAATTGATATTTATAATAATTTGGAAATGAAAGAAAAGAAGTGCTTTTAAAAACACTTCCTTTTTCGTTCAAGTATTCAATCTTCCCAAATAAAAATGACTTAATTAATATTAAAAAATTTTTGCTTCTAAAAAAAATATCGATATTTTTTCGAAATGTAATGATTAAAAAAGCGACTGATAATAACGAACCACATAAAAGAGCCGCATAGCTCAATAACATCATACTTACATGCATCATTAACCACTGAGATTGTAGAGCAGGTACTAATATTGCTGATTGATGCATTTTACTTGAAAGACCAGATGTAGCGAAACCTTGAGTAAAAATGGCACTTGGCGCGGTTATTGTGCTTAAATCATTTTTATGATTCCATAGCTTGGAAACCATATGAATAATGGAAAAACTCCATGAAAGGAAGATCAATGATTCGTATAAATTACTTAATGGAAAATGTCTCGAAGAAATCCAACGAATAACTAATAATCCTGTTAGAGAAAAAAAAGTAGCTAACATTCCTTTTTCCAACGAATGGCGTAATTCGATGATTTCGTGAACTGATAGAATCATCAAATGAATCGCAATCACAATTGAAACGATCGAAAAAGAGAGATGAGTTAATATATGTTCTAAAGTCGCAAATATCATACATAAAAAGGGTCTCATTACAGAATTGAAATCAGGAATTAAATACATTATAAGGTCCATTGTATCTCTTTTAGAGTATGCCGCCACTCGACTCGAACCGAGATGCTCTAGCACTGCTTCCTAAGAGCAGCGTGTCTACCAATTTCACCATAGCGGCTTACTTGAAATAATAATAGTCAATTCCTATTGAATCGTCTAGATGTAGATTCTAGAATCCGATATAGTTATCCTTTAGGAAATGGATGAATAAGGGTTCTTTTAAACCCTTTTGTTTTGTTTAAACTAAAGTATTCTTTTCATTTCATTTTTAATGACACTTAAAAAACTTAGAAAGATCTTTTTTATAAAAAATAAATATAAATTAAATAAATAGGATGATTTTATACATATCAAAATATGATTACTAAATTTAATAAATTAAATTAGAAATTTAAAGACTTATTTTCTAAAAATCTTGTTTTTAACCTACTTTTTAATGTATTTTGTGTAATTTAATTAATTATTCTAATTATATAGTATATATATAGAATATATATATAATAATTATATTAATATTTGTTGTTTGTTATGTACATAATTTAAATATAGAATAGTAATTAGTAACAAAACAAATTTCATTTGATCTTGAGATAGACATATAATAAAACAGTTTTAATATACATTATAATTACATTTTATTTCTTTTCCCAGTAGAAGTAGAAATTTTTTTCCATTAGGAAAAGAAATAAAATAATACATAATACTTAGAACCAAACTAGCAGACAGATAAGTTAATATTCGACATAAAATAGCTGCTAGTTCTAACTGATCTTGAGGAGTTAAATAAATACATAAGTTAATGAAAAATTTGCATATTCTATATATAGAAAAGTTCTTAAAATCACGGAAAAAAAATTATTCTAAGATTTTCTTATTTGTTTGCCGAACAAAAAAACTTTTGAATTTCCCGTAGAAACTGACTTTGCTAAAGAAAAGGCTTTTATTGCAACTAAATTTCCCCTTTTCTTCCAAATATTTCTACGAATACGTTTTTTTGATATAGAAGTACGTTTTTTGGAACTGCCATAAAAAAAAGAGTTCTTCCTTTTTATTGTTGTATGTGAAAGACATGTATTGATCAATATGGATCGTTTTTTTTAGTTTTAGTCATTTTTTATATTATATTTAATTTCGTCGATAATCTTTTTTTTTTATTTTTTTTAACAATACAAATTGTTTATATATACATGTGTGTTACATATATAATAAACTACGAAAAAATGGAAGAAAAATTAAAAAAAGGATTTTATAGTAGTTAATATGTTAAACAAGATATTCCGTTAGGGAAGAAAATGAACTTTCATTTTACGTTTTTTTTTTATTTTATTAGTTCTAGAATATAAGAAGTAAGGATTTTTATAATTTATAAAATTTCTGATATTTTCTTATCTTATTGAATTTCAATCCAATCGATTTCATAAAAAATATAAATTAGGTAATAAAAAAAAATTACTAGAAGAATTAGTTGATTTATTGATGCAAACTATATATCCATATCCATATTCTACTGATATCGGTATAGTTATTTTTGCTTACTTTTCTTACTTTTTCTTTGCTTACTATAGTATATGATATGGTTATATATTACTGGAATACAATTCTAGTCTAGTGGCAAAATTTTTTTTAATATCATATCTCTTTTTTTATAAAAAAATCTTTTTTTACTTCAAAAATGAATAATATTTTAGTTAAAAAATTAATAACTAAAAAATTACTCTATATCGAGCTATTTGGGCAAAGCATTTTAGCAACAATTTATAACTTTTTCAAATTTTTTAAATATCCGAAAAAAAAATATGAAAAATGTAAAATTAAGAATATTTAAGGTTTTATATATATATATATATATTTTCATTTTTTTATTGTTTTCTTCAAAAACAATAAAAATTGGTGAATCGGAAATAATTATAATAAAAAAACGAAAATTTGTGTTTTTTTTATGGAACATACATATAAATATGCATGGATAATACCTTTTCTTCCATTTCCTATTACTATGTTAATAGGATTTGGACTTCTACTTATTCCTGCAGCAACAAAAAATATTCGACGTATGTGGGCTTTTCCGAGTGTTTTGATGCTAACTATAGCTATGGTATTTTCTGTTAATCTTTCTATTCAGCAAATAAACGGAAATTTTATCTATCAATATCTATGGTCTTGGACTGTCAATAATGATTTTTCTTTAGAGTTCGGACACTTGATTGATCCGCTTACTTCTATTATGCCAATATTAATTACTACTGTTGGAATCATGGTTCTTATTTATAGTGATAATTATATGTCTCATGATCGA
>JASFAX010002031.1:0-47738 GCA_030737875.1 Allium sativum
TTCGGGTTGTTACATCTTTGCAGATCTTGGTGAAGTTATCTGCTCTTGGAAGGGGAGGAGGAATGACTGGTGTAGCTGGGGGAGGAACATTTCCTTGGCCTTCGGCAGGCACCGTGGCCTCCAAATACCTACAGAACCATCCGGGTATTGTGACGCCCTCTAGGATATTAGGAATGTTTTGTTCCCCAGACATGCTGAAAAAGAAAAAAGGAAGAAATTTAACTAAAAAACCGAAGGATACTACTACGTATGGATTTTTGGCAAATGTTTTTCAAAACAGACTTTTCTTTATGAAAATGTTTTCTTTTAAAACCTTTTTGAAAATAATTTTCAAAAACTTTTATCTAATCTGGTAATCTTCAGCTCTGATACCAAGTGTGACACCCCACGTCCGTTAATGTCACTCCCTAAGGGAATGCAATAAATTTCGTGAAGCGTTATAGGTAAACAGACACAAAATAATTACAAGACAGATATAAATAAGATAGTAGCAGAAATTTAAATTTTTATTTCAAACATAAATCATAATAACATGGTCCGTAATACCATAAGCCACAAAAACCATTACAATGAAATAACTTCTGTCTTGCACCATCAAAGTACATAAGAATAAAAAAAGCATAATTCCCCAATTGGAAGAGTTAAGCCATAGTAGAGTCAAGAACTTGAGCCATACTTCAGAAGTAGCTCCTAACAAGATGATATTTGAGTCCTGACAAAGCCTGAGTGTTTCCTCCCTGAGAACCTTTGGGGGGGGGGGAGACAAAAGGAGAAACAAAAGGGTCACTAGTTACTTTTAGCCAGTAAATAAATAAAATTAACATGATAGGCATATAAAGTGGATAAGAGAGATCATTACATAAATGGCAGGTGTGACAAGGTAGACAGGGTAAGGTGTATACACTTCTTCAATGATTACTCTACACTATTACTAGTATAACCAGAATGAGGTGATCCCTTCCACTATAAGTTGGTAGACTTAGGGCATAGTCCAAGTGTACCTTAACCACTACCCTAATTGATTGGCCCCCTACTCTATAGATACTCTGTGTCGACCCCACGGTAGGATGTGTCAGTCCTATAGTGGCAACCCCTCACTGATATGCACAGTCCCATATCTATTGGTTTCACGGTCATCTTATCCCCCTCTGCCTAGCTCATGCACGCATATGGCCCAATCGGTTTGCGCCGTCCACACCATCCTCCACGTTTGGATCTCTTACAATCAGTCAGTAAGCATGTCCCCTCTCCGCCTAGTACGGAGTATTTTATTTGATACTTACTCCAGGTTACTGACTAAAATGGGTCCCACACAATATGAAACAAGCTCTCCCCTTTGTCTTGTATCCCTACTAGGTTTTTAACTGACTATGTATACCACTAGATGTCTTTAATTACATAGCCCTATACCAGTTATGATTACCCTAAAAGGTGTCTTTAATAACATAACTTTTATACTTTCCTTCAATTATGTATAACACTAGGTGTCTTTAATTACATAACCTTATCGGGTTAAGTTTGTGGGCCTATATGTAAATATTACCCACCCCCTCCAAATTTGCTTAACCCTTCCACTATTCCAATCAATTTACTAAACCCTAACCTTATTTCACAATCATACAATCCCTATGGATTAGATTTGGTTAAGTAGTCCAATTCATTACCATGTCCATTTATGGTTCATAATGGGCTAGACCTCTCACATTAGGCCTACAATGTGTGGATGCTGGATAAGCTGGTTGGGTCCGAGCAGTCTTATTCCATAGTTTGGCCTAACCTCGTGTCTTATCCCGATTCATATTTGCGTACTTAGACCTCCCACATTAGGATCAACATTAGTGGCTGCTGGATATGCCAGTCGGGTCCGGGCAGACTTCCACCACTAATGCAACCTAACCTCGTGTCATAAGTACAATTACAATTCCTAATTGTAATTACTAGATATTCCATTATTAATTAATTAATCAATTAATTAATTCTTTCCCTTTATAGGTGTTAATTTCCATTTTGCCCAATAATTAGAATTATATGTCCAAAAATGTTCATATTCAAATTATGCCAATATTAACCCTTTTTTCCCCCATTTCCTAACTAGCGCATCATAAACTAGTGGCATGCCTAGGCTAGTCAATAGCCTAGTCATAAACGATAATAGGGAAAATAATGGGAATATAACCAAAGTGGTCATCTTGGCACAAACATAATACCAGCATGATGATAAGGTGAACGAATATACTGGCATGGACATGTAACTAACATCATAACAAGGTGGACATAAAACTGATGAACTGGTGGTAGTCAATTGATTCTAACATATCTACGATGTCACAGTAAGCATAGTAAGATCTAAATTAGCAGTTTAGATGTCTAAATGGTTTAGATCTAACATGATAACACAAGGTGATAAATTAGATCACATAATTCAGATCTAGAGGTTAAAATAGATCTAACACCATTAGAGTGACATAATAACATGATTAGATCTAAATATGGATTCTCATGTCCAACTTACAACATTTCTAAGTTGATCGCAATATGCCAGGTGAAAGGTGATTTGCATAAAGAGTTAGATCTGACCAATATTGCAACTGTCCAAATTAACAGATTTACATTCACCATAACATAGTTACAAGTAAAGATCCACATAGGAAATATAATAGAATAACCAAAACTGCATTAGATCTAAAGGTGTAGATCTATCATGACATAGTATAAGATTTAACAATAGCATAGACTCATAGTTTACCACATGTCCAATTCACATTCTTTCACAATTTACTTTTATTCATCTAAACCTAAAAGCAACTAGAAACTCACTGTGTTAGGTTTAGAGAAAAGAATGGATCTTGAATTTCTGGATTTGATTTGCAAAATTGAATGTTGTATGTTGTTGAAGAAAACGAATCCATCTCAATTCGCACACTAGCAGCATTTGGCTCCCATAATTTCCAATGAAGAAATAGGAGAATTGGACACATATATATATAGCTACAGAACCCTTTGAAACTGACTGTCACCTCAGCCCTAGGGGTGTCGACACCCCTGTGGGTGGGTCGACCCCGGTGTCGACACCCCTCTAGGGGTTGACCCCCTGAGCGGGAAATTTGCCGCCTTGACGAATTTTTGATTTTCGAACTGTTCTGGATAGGGTCTGACTCATATCTGACTCATAAGTGACTCATATGTGTATATATGTTCTTTTTGCGCATATACAAACTTAAAACCTTCATAACTTCTTATGATGGTGTCCGTTTTACGCAAACCAAATGTTTATCTTGACCAGAATTTCGAGACGGACGCAATGCACAGTCCGTTTTCCTTAATTCTAAATATTAAACTAATTATTATTCAATTTATCCTCTTTTAGTGTCATTAAAAATTCAGGATGTTACATTACCCCTCCCCTCCAGGTTCTGAGGGAGGAAACACTCAGGCTTAGTCAGGACTCAGTTATCATCTTGCTAGAGCTGCTTTCAAAGTATGGCTCAAGTTCTTTATCTCTACTATGGCTTTGTCTCTTTTATTTGGGGAATTATGTTTTCTTTTAAGTATTTATGTACTCTGATGGTAAAAGGCAGAAGTTATATTGTTGTAATGATTTTTGTGACTTATGGTATTTTGGACCACGATGTATGATTTGTGTTTGAAATAAAAATTTGAATTTCCGCTGATATCTTATTTATATATGTCTTGTAAAAATCTGTGTCTGTTAACCTATACGCTTCATGAAACTTAATGCATTCCCTTTGTGAGTAACATTAACGGATGTTGGGTGTCACACTTGGTATCAGAGCTGAAGGTTACCAGATTAGATAAAAGTTTTTGAAAACTTTTTTTCAAAAAGGTTTTAATAGAAAGCATTTTCAAAAAGAAAATCTGGTTTGAAAGACAATCCCTAAGAAGCCATATATAAAATCCTTCAGTCCTTTGTCTAAATCTCTTCCCTTTTTCTTTTCAGCATATTTGGGGAACCAAACATTCCTAGTATCTCGGAGGGCGTTACAATACCCGGATGGTTCCGTAGGTATCTGGAGGCCACAACACCTGCCGAAGGCCAAGGAAATGTTCCTCCCCTAGCTGCATCAGTCATTCCTCCTCCTCCCCCTCCAAGAGCAGATAATTTCGCTAAGATCTGCAAAGACTTCCATGCTATGGGAGGGAAGCCATTCCATGGGAATGAGACATTTATAGAAGCGCAGAATTGGCTCAAGGAGACCTAGAACTTGTTCATAATCTTTGAAGTAGAGGACAGAAGGAAGGTTCAGTTAGCCGCCTAGCTACTAAAAGACGAAGCCTCATTTTGGTGGGAAATTACCCAGGCTGGACGTCCGGTGGAAACTTGGGAAGATTTTAGACAAATATTCGAAATAAAGTTTCCTTCCCAAGCCGAGAAAAGCATGCAGATAGAGAGGTTCTTGACAGTCAAACAAGGAAACTTGATGGTGAAAGAATATGTGAACAAATTCAACCAACTAGCAAGGTTCGGGTTATAATTGGTGGATACTCCGCAAAAGAAATCTTTGCGTTCTGCTAAAGGGCTAAATGAACCCCTTCATGGGTTAGCCATGTCCCATATTCCAATGGGAGCCACTTTTGAAAAGCTTGTCGATATGGCCCTAATGTATGAGGAAGACAAGGGAGAAAAGAAGGAAGTAAAGGCTGAGGAAACATGCAAAATAAGAAGGTGTGGCCCAAGATGGGGAAACAACAACAACAACAACAACGAAAGAAAGGTGGAAAGAATGACAAGGGCAAGGATAAGAGAAAATGTCACAGTTGTGGGAAAGAAGGTCATTTGATCAAAGACTGTAAAAGAAGGAAGAACACTTGCTTTAATTGTAGAGAAGTTGGACACTATGCTAGAGAGTGCCCGACGAAACAAGGATCATAGGGATAAGGTAAAAGGGCAGGAACTTCTGGAGGGCAGGTGCTTGCTCTCGCGATCAGTGCTCCTGATAGAGGTAGAAAAAATTCCGTGGAAGTTTTAATTTCTCTTTCTAACCACCCTATTAGAACACTTTCTGATTCTGGCGCTTCACATTCATTTGTATCCAGTTCTATGGTTGAATCTCTGCACTTAATTACTAGTATGGTAGTAGATCCAGTAGTTGTTTCAAACCCATTGGTGGTTCGGCTCATTTATATATGATTTTTTGGGATTTGAAAATATCTGTGTTAGGCATCGAGTTTGAATGCGATGCATATGTGCTTGGGTTTATGGGCTATGGGTTAATTCTAGGAATGGATTGGTTTACCATGAATGGTGCCATTCCGGATTGCGAAAGTAGGGTTGTTAGGCTTCTGACTTGTCATGGGAGGACCCTCGAGATTTCTTATGACCCCCAAGGTCTGTTATGCTTAGTTTCCTAAAGTCTGTTGATGCATCTATTGATGATCTGCAATCTGTTCTAGTAGTCCGAGATTATTTCGATGTTTTTGTTGAGGTACGGGGCTTACCTACAAGGCGCGAGATCGATTTTCATATATATTTGGTGGACAATGCAAAGCCAGTTGTATTACCGGTGCGCCATATGGCTCCAAGGGAAAAGAGGGAGCTGAGTAAGAAAGTAGGGGAGCTACTTGAAAAAGGATTTATCAGATGAAGCATATCTGAATGGGGTGCTCCAGTTGTATTTGCAACTAAGGCGGATGGTTCGCTTCATTTGTGTGTTGGCTAAGAGAGTTGAATAAACTCACAAAGAAGAATAGGCACCCACTTCAGAGGATAGACGACTTGTTTGACCAACTTGTCGGGGCCTCGGTATTTTCCCAGTTAGACTTGGCCACGGGGTTTCATCAGTTAAGGGTGGCTGAGGATAGCATAGATAAGACCGCTTTTAGAACTCAAGATGTTTTCTTTGAATGACTAGTTATGCCTTTTGGGTTGACGAATGCACCCGCCTATTTTGTTGATCCGATGAGTAGGGTGTTTTGGGAGTTTCTAAACAAATTTGTCGTGGTTTTTGTTGACAATATTTTTATCTTCTCCAAGAGTGAAGAAGAGCATGCTTAACATTTTAGAGAAGTTTTGAAAACTCTCCATGACCATCAGCTTAAGGCAAAGTTCTCCAAATGCCATTTTTGGAGAAAGGAAGTGAGATTCTTAGGGCATGTAGTCTCCAAAGAAGGGATAGTTGGGGATCCCGCGAAAGTAGTTGCGGTGCAAGATTGGCAGATTCCTAAGAATGCAACAGAAGAGAATCTTTCTTAGGTTGGTAGGTTATTGTAGGAAGTTCATTAAGGACTTCGTGAAGATATCAGCCCCTCTCACTAGGCTAACAAAGAATAACTTGGCATTTTCATGGGATATAAATTGTGATGTTGCTTTCCAACATTTGAAGAGGGCTCTTACAACAGCCCCAATCTTGACTTTGCCTGATGGGAATAAAGTGTTTACAGTTTACATTGATGCATGTGGTATAGGGCTTGGTGCGGTTTTGATGCAAGAAGGGAAAGTAGTGTGTTATGGGAGTAGACAGTTGAGAGTTCATGAGAAGAACTACCCCACCCATGATCTAGAGCTAGCTACCAAAGTATCCGCGCTAAAGAGTGGCATCGTTATTTACTTGGAGATAAGTTCGACTTATACAATGATAATAAATCTCTCAAGTATTTGTCCTCGCAAAAGGATCTCAATTTAAGGCAACAACGGTGGATGAAGTTACTAGCTTCTTATGATTTTGAGATTGCTTATACCCCTGGAAAGGATAATGTGGTGGTAGACGCACTAAGTAGGCAGAGGATGGCCTTGAGTCCTCTTTTTGTGGAGAGGAAAAACTTGGAGTTCATCTCAACTTTTGATTAAACCCTCCATCGAGATTTTACCCGATTTGTTTGCATCCTTGGAGATACGACCAACTCTTATGGATCAGATAGGAGCTTCACAACAAGTGACCCATAGATTCTAGACATCATGGAAAAGCTCAAAAAAGGGGAGACTTCTAGTCACCTCAGTAGATATGTCATAGATGAAAAGGGGTGGTTGCGACGAGATGGAAGGCTTTATATTCCTCAAAATGGAAGCTTAATAAAGGTATTCCTAGAAGAAGCCCACCATTCCAAGATGACTATTCATCCAGGCGGTGATAAGATGTGAAGAGACATGAAAAGGGTTTTCTTTTGGGCTGGGATGAAGAAAGATGTGGCCAAATTTGTTTCCCAGTGTTTAGTTTGCCAGCAAGTTAAAGCTGAGCAAAAGAAGCACAGTGGTTTACTTCATCCTTTGGAGGTTCCTCAGTGGAAATGGGATAGCGTCTCTATGGATTTCATAGATGGTTTGCCTAGATTGAAGAAAGGCAACACCAGTATTTGGTTAGTATTGACAGATTGACTAAGAGCACTCATTTCATTCCAGTGAAGAGTAAGAGGACGGCATCATGGTTGGCAACAATTGATGTTTGTGAGATAGTTCGTCTTTATGGAGTACCTTCCAACATCGTGAGCAATCGTGACCCCATCTTCACCAGTGAATTTTAGAGAAGCTTCCAAGAAGCGTTAGGTACACAGTTGTGTTTAAGCATCGCTTATCATCCTCAGACCGATGGGCAGACGGAGAGGGTGAACAAAATTCTAGAGGATCTTTTGAAGCTGTGTATCCTAGATTTTGGAGGGACTTGGTAAGAGCGCCTTCCTTTAGTAGAGTTTGCCTATAACAACAGCTATAAATCCAGCATCGGCATGGCACCCTTCGAACCATTGTACGGACGACCCTGTAGATCACCAACTTGTTGGTGGGAATCTACAGAAAAACTATTAATTGGACCAGATATGGTGAGAGAAACGTCCAAAAAGATTGACCTTATTCGACGGCGGATGAAGACAAGTCAATATAGGCAAAAGTCCTATGCAGACAAGAGAAGGATTGAAATCGAATTTAAGGTGGGAGACTTAGTTTTTATCAAAGTATCACCTCTGAGGAATGTGGTTCACTTCAGATCGATAGGGAAGTTGGCACCTAGGTTTGTGGGACTATTTCCCATAACCGAGAGGATTGGCCAAATGGCCTATAGAGTAAAGCTCCTAGAAAATCTTTCCGGTGTTCATGATGTTTTCCACGTTTCTTATCTGCGGAAGTGCCTGCATGACACCGCAGAAGTAGTTGAGCCGAGTGCATTAGAAGAAGTAGAAGTGGAACGGGAGGCGACAGTCAAGTGAGTTCCTTCCCGTATTCTTGGATCAGAAGTTAAAAAGCTACACAATAAAGAAATCAAGTTGTTAAAGTTTCAATAGGGAGATAACCTAGAGGATGCGACTTGGGAGACCGAAGCCAAGATTCGTGCGTCATACCCTTTTCTTTTCGAGGGTATGTCCTTAACTCCTTTTCCTAAGTTTTATTTGTGTTTGTTTCTATCATTTGAATATATCATATCCATAGTATTTTCGACCTTTAGATAGGAATCCTATGGATGTAAACATGTGTTTGAGACATGTTATGTTTGATGGATGCAAGTGTTTGCTAGTGGTTGCATGTGGATGCATATACACACATTTGGCACTAGATCGGCTCAATCACTCTCATACTGCATATGGATGTGTGTGCATTTTCTTTTCTTTTATGGATAGAAATGGATGTATTACCATATGGATTGGACGAATGAGTGTGCACACATATAGAACTCACATGTTATAATAGGATTATTTGCATACATATTGGATTCATGGCACTAACATACATTGCATTAAGGAGGTGAAATGAATCAGTAGACCGCCTAATTTCTGCACTAGTGTTGGGACATATACACACACCCTTGCATATATTCATATAAGCATTAGAAATCTTTAAGGATAATGGATGCCAGTGATGGATGGATGAGTAGATGGATGATGGATGGTAGGATGTGCATTCTTTTCAACTTAGAGATTTTGGGGACGAAATCCTTTGAGTAGGGGAGAATGTAACACCCCGTATTTTTAACAACACTAAAAGAGGATAAATTAAATAATAACTAATTTAATATTCAGAATTAAGGAAAAGGGACTGCGCCATTGCATCCGTCTCGAAATTCTGGTTAAGATAGACATTTGGTTTGCGTGAAGCAGACACCGTACGAATAAGTTATGAGGGTTTTTAGTCTGTATACGCGCAAAAGAAGTAAGTATATACACATAATACACATATGAGTCAGGTATGAGTCAACACCTATCCAGAAAGCATTCACAACTAAAATTTTCATATGGCGGCAAAATTCCCGCTCTAGGGGGTCGACCCCCCTTAAGGGGTGTTGACACCAGGGTCGACCCACCTATAGGGGTGTCGACACCCTTAGGTCTGATGTGGCAGTCAGTTTCAGGATGGCTGGCAGCTATAAAAACATATCCATTTCTCCTGTTTTCTTCATTGAGAATCCATGGGGGCTAAACTCTGCCGGTGTCTGAACTGAATTGGATACGTTATTCTCCTACAACTATCAACCTAAGCAAATCAGTTAGAGATTCAAGATTCGTTCTTTCTCTATTTTCTAATCCAAACTCTGTGAGTTCCAAGTTGCTTTTAGATTTATATATATAAAAGTAAACGTGATATGACAATAGTTTGGATTTATTCATGTGCCTATATTACATTGGATCCATTGTAAATTACGAACATATGACATCCTAAATTGTGTATAACTTGGATCTAAATCTCTATCTTGTTGGATCCATTGTAACTTTTGCAGCATTCTATGATGTGGTTCTTGACCTTATTTGTTTTAGATCTATTTTTAACTACTGATCTAAATCCCTATCTTGTTGGATCTTTTGTAACATTCTATGATGTGGATCTTGACTTTATTTGTGTTAGATTTAGTTTTAACTATTGGATCTAAATTATGTGGATATCCAATTGCTAATCAGATCTAGTTTATCACCTTGTGCCTATCATATTAGATCTAAACTAGTTGGATGTCTAAATTGTTAATTTAGATCTTATTATGCTTATTATGACATCATAGTTATGTTAGAATCAATTAACTGCCACAAGTTCATCATATTTATGCTTATATGTCCACTTATCACCATGTTAGTTTATATTTATGCCAAAACAATCACTGTTGTCATATTCCCATAACTTTCCCCTTTTTATTATGTATGACTATTCCACTTTCTAGCCTAAATGCCGCCAAATATATGTGAATGCGTTAGTTAGGGAACGGGGAAAAAGGGTTAGAATTGGCATAATTTAAATAATGCTTATATGAATTGGACATATAATTCAAATTGGGGAAGTGGGGACATAATCACCTATAAAGACATAGGTAAGAATTGGGTAAGAATGAAATGTCTAATAATTACAATTAGGAATTGTAATTTCACTTATGACATGAGGTTAGGTTGCATTAGCGGTGGAAGTCTACCTGGACCCGATCGGCGTATCCACCAGCAACTAATGTTGAACCTAATGTGAGAGGTCTAAGTGCGCAAGTACGAGATGGGCTTTGACACGAGGTTAGGCCCAACTTATGGAATAAGTATGCATGGACCCGACCGGCATATCCAGCATCCATAAGTTGTAGGCCTAATGTGGGAGGTCTAGCCCATTATAAACCATAAACGGACATGGTAATAAATTGGACTACTAAACCAAATCTAATCCATAGGGATTGTATGATTGTGAACTAAACTTAGGGTTAAGTAAAATTGGTTGGACAGTGGATGGGTTAAGCAAATCTGAGGGGGTGGGTAATATTTACATATAGGCCCACAAACTTAACCTGATAAGGTTATGTAATTAAAGACACCAAGTGATATACATGACCAGGGAGAATAATAAAGTTATGTAATTAAAGACACCTTTTAGGGTAAGCATAACTTGTGGAAATGATAGGGTTATGTAATTAAAGACACCTAGTGGTATACATAGCCAAAGAAAACCAAGTGGGGGATACAAGACAAAGGGGAGACCTTATATCATATTGTGTGGGCCCGTTTCATCCAGTAACCCGGAGTAGGTATCAAAACATGTACTACATACTAGGTCGGAGAAGGGGCACGCTTATTGGACTGATTGTAAGAGATCCAAACGTGGAGAACAATGTGGGCAGCACAAAACGACTCTGCCATGTGCGTGCATGAGCTAGGCAGAGGGGGATAAGACGATTGTGACACCTATAGATATGGGGTTGTGCATACCAACGTGGGGTTGCCACTTTGGGACGTGATACATCCTACCGTGGGGCCGGTACAGAGTATCTACGGAGTAGGGAGCTGATCGATTAGGGTAGTAGTTAGGGTACACTTGGACGTATGCCTAAGTCTACCACCTTATAGTGGAAAGGATCATCTCATTCTGGATATACTAGTAATAGTGCAGAGAAATCATTAGGGAAGCATATATACCTTATTCTGTCTACCTTGTCACACCTGCCTTTTATGTAGTGATCTCTCTTATCCACTTTATATGCCTGTCACGCTACTTTTATTTATTTACTTGCTAAAAGTAACTGGAGTCACCAGACTTTATGTGTCTGACCTTTTTGTTTCCTCTTCTTTCTACCATTCCCCTCTCTCCCTGGTTCATAGGGAGAAAACACTCAGGCTTAGTCAAGACTCAGTTTTCATCTTGCTAGAGCTGCTTTCGAAGTATTCGCTCCCATCGAAAGAACTCGCTTCATCGGATCACACCTTCTCAATCTCTCGCATTCAAACACCAGTTCTATTCATGATCTTTCTCCTCCTTCCATTCTTCCGAACCTCACCAACGTTTTTGCTCTGATAACTGAGCACGACCGGCCTTGACGTCAACGCCTAAAGGAGAAGACCATCACCAACGTCGACGACAAATGCGAGGTGAGAAAGGCCAGTGCTATTAACAAGAAACAATGAAAATTGGTATAGAAATCATTCCTAAGCTCTTCGCAATCGAGAATTAGGAAAGGGAAATAAAAAATACTATGCAATACTCTGTATTACCTATCGATTCAAATTCAAAATTCGAAAATAAAATTGAATTGGGGAAATAAAAATAGGGTTTCGGTGAGAATAGCTGGAATATTAATGGAAGAAAGAAGTAAATGGAAAGGGAAGGAGGAAATTGAATGTATATAGGGGAGAATGGGCCATTTGTGCATCCCAATAGCCCAACGATCAGGTTGGCCCAAAGTTTCAGAACCCAAGTAGTAGGCCTTCTCGTCCAGACGTGACTCAACCTAGTATAGAAGAAGCTTGCAGGTCGCACACATGAATAAAATCAAGGCTGTTGACCTGATCTAAATGTGGAATTGTGGGAAGCTAATACACACACGTGTAGATGAAAATCAACGAAGGTAAATCGAATAAATAAAATTGTGATAAAGCAAAGAAGTTACCTTGTGAGATTGAAGATAGCGTCGTCAATATTTAAAATCCTCAAGCAAAAAAAAATGATGGGCATAGTGATCCTATATTTATACTCATCTCAAGCAATAGAAGGTACGATTTCGTGAAGTGGCGTGACCTTGTCAGACATACACGACGTTTGGAACTCGACGGTTCAGGAATGAACAAGTTGATTGTTTCGAAGCACATTTCATCCCTAATAAAACATACTTCTAGGGGGGAAAATGTTGGCTCGCTTTGTGATTAATCCACACAAACCTTAAGTATTCACAATTAGATAAAAAAGGCTACAAACGCTCGCAAGTTCATGATATAGAAGCAGCCGATGGACCCCACTCGTGAATTCCACTAGTGATCAGTGGCTCATGGACCCACTCGTGAAGCATGATTCCTGAACCCTACTCGTAGTGCATAGTTGTGAAAGCCACTCGTGACCATCCCACACGTGAGGAACCTAGGTCACGAACCGGTCCTGTTCTCAGGAGAACGTGGCCATGAATTGGTCAACCCACATCAAGTCACGAACCGAAAATCGAGGGCCTACTCACACATGTTTATGATGGACATATTGACTACTTCTCCACTCAGTCACAAATGGCTCCGAGATTCTTGGGATGGGTGCCACGTGTCTTCACGAAGCGCCTACAGAAATCACCTATAAATAACCCAATACTTGGCATTTTGGAGGATCTTTTGATAATTAAGAGTTCTAGTTCCACCATTATCATACTTCCCCATTTCTAATCAGAAGTATCTCGAATTTATTAAGTGAATTATCATTGTAAAAGTGAGACTAAGAGAAAATTGTGATTGTACTTGTATTCAAATGTATAATCAAAGTCATATAAAGTGGATGTAGGATCTTTAACGCCGAACCACTATGAATTTGGTGTGTTTGCTGCATTTTACTTTATTTCTAGTTATATTTCTCTACGATTCAAGGTAAATTGGGTGTTAGAACCATATTTTGGTCTAACAGAGATACTCTGAAAACTGAAAAAAAAATAACATAAGAAGGGTATTTCCGTTCTCATATTTTTTGATGAAAACAGGGGCTGCTACCTAATTTCGTGGGTTGGAATACAATTTGACGGAATAAGGATGGGATTCGACCAATGTCTTTCATTGAAAAAACATGGATGAAGATGCTAAAATTGATGCCATCGTTATAAATAAGTATGATAGACATGTACATTACAATTTTGTTTGAAAAAACATTTTGTGGGCAGTGGTTTAACAACATGCCCATATTCCTCTTTTTATGTCATTCATTATTGCCCCAGTTATACGCACACTTATAAATGGGTATAGCTTGGCTTCCATAGGCCTAGGCTTAGTGTAAAATAAAAAGGGAAAACAGAGGAAGAAGAATAGAATAAAATTACATAGGCATATAGGCAAGACTGAAAATAAACTAAACTTGTAGAAATGGAAAAGGAAGATAGATATATATAACTTGTTAATTATCCAATAGCAAAGGCATATGTTTTATTTATCATAATGGCATAGGTGATTAACAGTGAAAAACATGCATAACATTTATCTTATAAACACGGTAAAATCCTACCCCGTTTATTTAACTGTCATGTTACAGTCTATGAAATCAAATCTAAAAATGACAGGGAACTCACAATGGGTCTTGGAAGAAGAGAATAAATCTCTTATATATATATATATATATATATATATATATATATATAACTACACCGTAGAAAAAGTCCAATCCAATCCCTTTTAGTTGCAAGCCTTGAATGTTGTCTCTATGGATCTTGACTTCAGCGACATTCCCCTATTTTTATTTTTAATTCAGAATTGATTCTTAGAGGCAGAAGATATGAAAAATTTGCGTGAATTGGAAATGGGATAAGCCACCTATTTATAGATTCACAGAGTCAACCTCATCGTTTAGATTCTATGTTTTTAATCCAGTTCGTACACTTAGCGCTGAGTCAGCAATGAATATGGTCCAAAACACAGTCAAGATGCGCAGAATGAATCTGCCCAGATTGTGCGCGGGTCGACCTACAAGTCGACCCAAGCCATTTGTGGGTCATCCCACAACGGTCGGGTTTCGCGGCCATTTCCCTGCTCGTCTCGTTTGAACTGATTTGAATTATTTTTATATTACATATATATTTATACATAAGCTCCTTATATGTATACAAACTTCTAATGCCCATAACTTCTTCATACATTATTAGTTTTTTGCAAACCTGGGGTCTATCTGAATTAGAATTTTGAGACGAACTCAAGTAATGTCGGTTTCACTCAATTCTGAATACTTAATTAACTTATACCCAATTTATTATCTTAAAGCATGGTTATAGTGTATTAAATTCTGGGGTGTTACACTTCCCTTCTAGTTAAACAAATCTATTTGGTTGGGGCCTTACCTAATGTCCTTTAGACTATAACATTGGCTCATGAAATAAGAGGCCAAGAGTAAAACGTAGTAGAGGAAATTAGGTTGGGATCATTAAATAATGGTTGTGGTTCATCCTGATGACATTTTGACATAGAACATCGGTATAGGAAATAAGAGGCTGAGGATAAAATTAAGTAAGGGAAACTGGGTTGGAGAGCATGACTAAAATTTGTTTGGGGCATTTTCTAATGATGTATGGACGCAATGTTAGTGTAGGAAATAAGAGGTCATGGGGAGAATGAGACAGGAGGGAGTCCGATCCTGGTTATGTGGAACATGCAACATCGGAGTAAGCAGTACGAGGCTCTATGTACTTGTGCGCTCATAGATGTAGTGCTCTTCCTGCCAGGTTGTCAGACAACTTTGGAGTAGAAAATAAGAGACCACAACAGGTGGCCTAGTCTTGGTGATATTTGTTCGTAGTGAATAACGGTGTACGAAATAAAAGACATTTTACTACTATGTATGAAAGGAGGGCATGTGTATATACGATGAGTCAAATAACGAGTTTACGTCCTTCTTCCTAGGCGTAATGGAGTAGAAAATGGGATTGGAGATTAATAGGCAGTTCGCTAGCTGGATTTGGGTTGACCTTTAGGTTAGGTCACGTGGTGTAGATAAATTCCTTTTTTGGGATTTTTGGTTATATGAAGGCATAAACACATTTTATGACACTTAGAGTAGATAAGAGACTTGCATTTGACCCTTTCCTTCCATTTTTTTCTCATTTACTAGACTTTATATCCGACTCATTCATTTTTTTCCCACACAAAGAAGATAGATGGGAGTTAATTTTTGCTTTTGGACAGTGTGACTTGAGCTTAGCTAGGTCACTATACAATTTCCGTGTATCTTCTGTTTGACCTACGGGGTCGACCCCTATAAAGGTCGGGTCGACCAATGAATGGCATGGGTCGTCCCATATGTGTATTTCACGACACATTATCTCAAGCTTTGAACAAATATATTTTAATCATTCTGAATAAATGGGCGATGCTATGATGTTATTTCTAATCTCTATAAATAAACGTGCATGGCTAGCCTTCAAACCCATATTTTTTAAATAGGCGCGGAAGCATTGTCGCTTTTCTTTTTACACCATTTTTTTTAGAAAACATATATTTTAGATTTTTGCTTTCTGGTTTACAAATTAAAGGAAGAAACTATAGACCTAGAAAGGATTGTTCAAAATATGTCATCCGTATGAGGTGAGTTTTACATATCTATTTTTATTATTATTTTATTTAGATCTAGATTTATAAATCCTTACAAATTTCAGTTTGTGGACTAAACAAGGAAAGCCACGAATAATATAACTAGATTTGAATCAGATCTGGAAATTAGGATGCTTTTTCCAGATGTGTGGATTTAAATTATATATCTTTTCTAATAATGAATATGATATCGTTGGATTCCCATTATAAACATTGAAATGGACTTGGCGTACTTGGACTAAATATTTATCTACAATTAACTGTGGTAATTAGTTTATTCAAGTTAATTGCAATAAAACTGTAAATCTTAGATAATTGGACTTATACTTAAATACTATTCTAATGGAACCATATATAAATAATCTTGGGATTGAAATTGAAGGGAAAGGCATAACCCTAAAAGGGGGGAATTTACAGTAACCATGTCAAACTTGTAAACTAAAATAAAAAAGGGAATTTAATATATATTTTGATTTGGGAAACCAATACTAGTTTAATTTGGTTGGTTAGAAAAGAAAATATCTCCATATTTTACACTTTATAAAAAGGAATAAAGTACGTGGTTACCATAATAAAGATAAAAGAAGTGGGATTAGTGATTAAAAGGAACAAAGAACGTGGTCACAAGAATAAAGACAAAGGAAGCAGGATTTATGCAAAAAATGGATGCTCGGTTTTTTTGCATTATCTAGCAAAAAGGGAAAAGAAACAAAAAATATATATCTTGCAATTACATATCATTGTATATGAGATTGTTATACATAAAATATAGAAATAGTTTTTAGTAAAACCTCCATAACTAGCCAATATAATATGACTTACTTCGTAATAATAAAACTTATAATGTCAGTGAGAAAAAGGAAGAACATAACAGATAAGACAAGAATTTAAAAAGAGGCAATAATTAAGTTAAATACTTGATAGGCCTAAGAAATGAAGAAATTGGGAAAATGGTTACGATCTGCCTTTGGAATGCAGATAAATAAAGAAATAAAAGAAATTTTTATGGTGATTGATTTATGATAGTGGACGTATGTAATGACCCGCAAATCCATACTATCTGAGTTGGCTAAATCTTCATACATCCAACCAAATTGCATAGAAATACGAATCGTTATGAATAAAGAAGAAAAAGAAAGAAGAAGAACAAAAATAACAACAAAAAATATCACATCATAGTAGAATAAAATATAATATCTGTAACACCTTTTGGAATACAAAATTTTAACTGTATATACACACCATTATCAGAGTACATTACATAAGAAACACAGCGGAAAATAACACTAGATAACTAACATTGAAGCCTTGTGCTCCAAGCTCCTCCAAGTATCTATAAACACCTGAACTACTTGACTTATCGTACAAATTTGGACATCCAAGAGTTTAGGGCAAAACAAAATAAAATGAACTTAGGGTCAGTCATGAGACTGGTGTGAGTAAACTCCAACCACTTGGTTTAACTTTTTAAAATCCTTTTAAAAGATAGGATAATCGTAAGACCGATCCATATATAAAAACAGATGGTTTTACCTTACGATAACCCAAAACATTTCTTTAAAATCAATACTATTCTGATATTATAATAGTGTCTAAATCAAATAAATAGCAATCTAGCAGAACGCCTGCAATTCATGCTCCTCATACCTAATGTACAATCAAAATCACGGGCACTTATTGGGTAATGGATTTACAACTATGAAAAGGTATGGAACCACCTTCTAATAGTGTATCTCTAGAGGGGAATACACTGGGTTCAACAGGAACATCTTGCAACCCGACCACACATGACTGACCACTCATTTCGCTTGTGTGTATCGAATATATATCACCAACGGTTGGGATCACCAATAGTTTCCCAAAAGGGACAACGTCGAAAGATTAAAGAAGGAAATGAATTTTCTCTAGATAGGTGATAATACACCCTAATTGTGAGCGACCCACTTAGCCATGTAGCATGTCCAATTTTTGTCATTTCCCAGTTGTGAGGCTTGAGGTTACGATTACTTACCTTTTGTTGATAGCCCAATCACTTTGAATGTCACATTGTCAGATCTGTTAATCACTAACTGATTTGTACAAATATATTCTAGGGTCGGTTTGCGTCACGTCCTTATTATATTTTGAAATATAATGTGCATCCCTCCCATCTTTTCATTTCAAACCCGGTCCCTATTTCTGGGGTTACATGTTTTTTGAAACAAAAAATCGCTCTGCCATATAAAAAAATTCTAAAATCTCGAAATGTTCTCGGAATCCGCACAAATTAAAAAAAAGTTGCATACATGTATGCAACTATTACCAATAATTGCACACATGTATGCAACTATTGCATATGCTGTATCTATTGAAAATCTGGATAGAAACTTGCATACACGTGTGCAACTATTTTGAAATACTTGCACACATGTATGTAAGTATTGCATGAAGAAAACTTAACTAAAATTTTGCCTGCAGATTGTTGCACACATGTGTGCTACTTTTCTGTTTTATTTGCACACCTGAATGCTAATAAATGTGAACTGATTTGCACGGCTGCGAATTATTGCACATTTTTATTGAAGAATTCTGCAATACTTGCACAGATGTATGTAAGAAAATCAATGCAGATGCATAACAGAAATACTTGCATGGATGCATGCAAGAACATTCAAATATGTGCATACTATTATGCATTTAACTGCTGTTTCGTTGTTTTTCTGTTTTCTTTGTTTTTAACGTCCATTTTGATGGTTTTTTTATTTGTTTTTTTTAACGTTTACGTGTTTTATTTAAATATGAATTTACTTGATTTTTTTTTACTGAATTTTCGAAAAATAGGGACTAAATTTATAATAAGTTTTGGACCGCATGTGAGCCTAATATTGAAACTTTATAGGGACCTGTGACTAATATTCACTGTATTCTAGATATTATGCTAAGAGAATGAATTCTCTGCCATTATATGCATATTGATACAAACCAACATATGTGACTAGTGGAAATACTCTGTGACACATTCGCCCATACATGTTCGTTTTGGGACTGAATGAAACCGACGGCACAATTTCCATTAATCCATCTTAGGCATTTCTACCTAGGATTAACAGAAAAACCTCTTGTACTTTACTATGTCTTCGATTGTCTTATATAATCTTATTCACAACGCTACTACCAGTACGGAGCAGTTCTCGGACAATAATCTAATCGATCTCTCCATATTGACAACGATATTGGCAATACTTCGATAGCTAGTTATTTAACTGTCGAGGAAAAACAAACATTCATCAAACACATTAAACAATCACTGGGCCCTTAATTAATATTCTGTTAATTAAATTTATCATTTTTCAAGTTCTCTTCAATATCTTTACCCAGATATTTCTCCAAACCCATTTAGCCTCTCTCGATTCTTGGAAAAACATTTTCATCTATCATAACTATTTATTTTGTATATTCTAGAAAAAAATATCTCTTTTAACATTGGAAAACATTTTGATATATTCACAAATCACTATCTTTCCACATTCATCAGTCCCTAACTATAACTCATAAGAGAACAAATCCCTAAGTATCAACCCCGAAGTCCGAAACAAACATCAGATTGACATTCAGGAAGTCATTCAACTCGACTAGTCTCCAGTCAGTTTCTAATTTCCTTAACTTTATTCCTTAACTTCTTATCAACAAAACCATTTCAATCTGCAAAGTGATTGCTTTTAAACCATCATAAATTTTAAAATGTGTATACGTTTCTCCTTACAACCTCTCAAGAATTAATTTTAAAAATTCCTTTTTTTATTCTTATAAAATTTCCATTATACATTTATTCGCTTATTAAATTTCATATATAATTGATAAGTCAATTTCTAGTTATCATTCTTTTCTTAAATTTTTCTATCTCGGAAAATTTCGCCCGCCTCTCCGTTGTGCGGGCCACTTGGTACAACTACAAGTCGCCTCTCTGGGCCCTTCCTATTCAAAAAGAAAGTTAAAAAGCCAAGCGACTTGCCAAATAGGCCCATAAAATCTCGTATTTAAAATACATACCTCTTCGTCAAGCAAATCAATTTATATTCCTTCCATTACTTCATTCCATACCTGCTTAACATATATCCAACCATTCCTAATTTATTCCAACTCAATCAAATCATTTTTAACTCAATTCGTTAATTTATTCTCTAATTTTCTCTTTTGCCTATTTCGCTTTTTATTTGAACATAGCATGTTCAAATATATTTTTAACTTGCTTATAAACTAATTGAATTCCATTTTCAATTCAAGTTTCATATTTGATTTCAAGTATGAATTCATAAATCCAATTTACTTGTCCAAAGTCAAACTCGATTAACTAATTATTCGTCTACTTAGTTAATTCTATTTAATAATAAATATCTGATTTTGTTTCAAAAATCAATCCATTTACTTCATTTGAGTTCATATTCATTTATAACTCAAGCCTAGTTTTTTCTAATGGAAATCCAAATTTTATTAACTTAAAATCCGTCGATTTTTTTATTTAATCGTTATAATTTATAAACGATTATAGCACTGCTTTTCTGAAAATTTGATTTTGATATAACTCAAAATCTATAAGACGAAATTCTGAATTTTCTCTTCCATTAGAAAATTATTACTCAATAGGTCCGGACGATTCTTGTTTCATGGAATTCCGAGTTATATTGAGTTCTATATACTCAATTGAAGTTTGAAACGTCAAATTACGAGCTACCGCGCTGCAGCATGCTCCTTTTAATTTAATTTAAATATAAATGTATAAACTTCGTTTATCTTAAATTTAAATCTCGTTCTAGTATATTTTGAATTATATTAAATCAATTTTCCAAATCTAACTTAATATTTCCAATTAATCTAAATCATTGTTTGCTTCGTAACTCGGTTATAAATTTATTTACAATTCAATTTTCTATTTTAAATTTCAAATCTACGGAAATAAATTATTTTATAAAATTCGATTGAATCGAGTTATAGTGTTAACTTGCTTGGATTTAACTCAATTTAGTTTATATTCCGAATTCCAGAATAAAATCCGTCATCCCTTTTCGAAACGATTTTCAATTCCTTTGAAATTCATGCTTGAATTAATATTTCCAAACTATCCCATGATAATTATCCCACTTTATATATAAACATCGTTTATAAATTTACTTCCTTGTTTTATACATTAAAACAAGTTCCATTTCAAAATCTATACGAAACCCGATTCTTATTTTTGAATATTTTATTATTATAACTTATATATATAATTGTAGAATCTATTTTCATATTTAATTTCAGTTTCTATCGAATACAATTTAAATATCCTTTCTGGAAATAATTTATTTTTATAAATTCAACATAGTCGAATTCCATTCATAAACATATGGATTTATTTTAATTCAGTTTACATTCCGAACATCGAAATAGATTTCATCGTTTTTTTAAAACTAATTTCAATTCCCCCTTTTAATTGACATTTGAATTTACATTCCCTACATTATCTTATAAAAATTATTATATTTCATTTATAAACACCATTTGTAAATTCACTACTTGTTTTTATTATTCAAAACAAGTTAATATTTCTAGCCCATTCGAAATTCAAATTCTATTTTGGAAAAAATATATTTTCCTTTTAAATCTCAAAATTTCTTTTCATGTTATTTTTATATGTCAATATTTAGGGCCAATGATATTCAAACATCCAAAACACCCAGTTATCAATCATAGGTTTTCTAACACATCATGTATGATAATATATATGAGAACATACAATAATAAATTTTAAGGAATCCAGTTGGATCCCTCCTACTTGTTTTCCTGCATCCACCGATGTTAGCCAACACAAATAATACCCATCCTACTTCAAGGAATGATATGGCATGGAAGGTCATCCACTATATATATTGTGGGGCGCATAGGGTTATCCGCTAATACTATGGGAAATATCCAATATATATATAATAGCGACAACCACCTAGCCTAAATAAAATTATTAATATTTAATAGCCAAAATTCATCAACAATTATGTAATGCATCCAAACAATCAGCAAACAACATATAAAAATTATTTAAAATAAAAATTCATTTATAATAAATTACAAACGATTCAGAGAGTGAGTGTACTCACATTGAGTTTCATTTGCGATTAAATCGAAGAATGTTCGATTTAAATTTCATCTAACTCCAAAAAATTCCAAACAGCCTCCGACTCGTATACCTTGCAACTACAACTCCCCTGTAACTCATTCTAAGATTTCCATGGACCTTGGACAAATAAATTTTATAGTTTACATATATTAATAACCTTTTTTTATAACTTTCTATTATACATGAATTAAATCTTCAATTAAAATTTATTTAAGTTGATACCTTACTGCAAAAGAAAATCTCATCAAACTCGATGTGATTCGCTTCCTCCCTTCCTGCCAAAAAATCCACTACCAATTATGCTTGACCCCACAACCTATAGCTCACCTCTAGGCTATTCGAACCCATCACCAGACCACAACAACTACAACTCCAGTCTCCAACTCGAAACTGCAACTACACATCTACCTGTCTCAAGTAAAATAGTGCCCAAAACAAACCCACGCACACTTATCTTTCCCCCCACGTTCTAGCGCAACGCTACTAACCCCTTACCGCCGTGACATCCCCCTTCCCGACCTTTGCCAATGACATCTCCTTCCCCATTACTCGCTCATCATCAGACGAAACCATGTACTATACTTGAACATCCCGATTTACTTGCCTGGCAACAATCAAATTACAAAATGTCACAAACCCAAATGATCATTGAACCCCTTCAAAGTGATTGCAGTTGACACTCCTCCTCACGAGAAGCCCATTGACACCAAAATCTTCCTCCTCGTCCGTCATAGCCCCCAGGGTGGTTAGCCCTAACCCATGCTGTTATATGTCGAGATCCCCAACCTCTTCTTATCGAGGACGAGATTTTGTTCCAAAACGAATCGAGATTCAACCGAGTTTAGGAATTGCGATTCATATATTTTTTCTTAGTGATCTTCGAATTGGGAAATTAAGTAGCAAAATAGGGAAGATGTTATTAATTTGATTTTAGAAGATAACCATGGCTTCAAATTTGCTTGGATTAGAGGTGATGCAAAATTGATTTCATTTCTTTCTTGCTGAAGCTTTTGATTTGGTTTCGAGCTATGAAGCCTTTTCTTTGCAAATAATATAAAGGAGGAGTGACATTTTTTTAATCTGAAGCTTCTTCGATTTCCATTGCGTAGGAAAGAATTAAGGGGAAGGGGGAGTCGCGTTTATAAATAGACAAGGAAGCTTTGGGTAGAAGGAATGTCTATGCGCGGGTACAAGGTAGGGTAGTAGTTGAAGTACAAAATATTAAATTTTGATTTGATTTAATGTTAATACGATTTGATTTAAAGAGATTTTTATTTTATTTAAACAGATTCCGATTTGATTTCGAGCTTATCCATTAAAAATATCCCCGGGTTCATAACTTGAAATTACGTACCCCTATTTTAACGTAACGACCGACGTTTCAATGTTATAACGCTTTTTTGAACTCAACATAATAGATTCTAAAATTTAATTCGAATGTATATATAAAAGAATCATATTAAATTGATGTAATATAAATTAAATTTAGAAATAATCAATTCCTCGATAATAAATTATTATTGTTTATAGTCAAATACAATTTATATTGATCATCTGAATCGTTCCGATTCAGTTTTAACTTCGAAATTTATATTATTCTCATTTCTGTTTTACGTTAATTCAATACAATCGAAATTAAATCGTAATCGATTATAAATTGTTAAATTCCATAAAAAATCCGTTAGTTTTATCAACTCAACATTTAAAATAATATTAAATATCTAAAATTAATCGACCAAAAACCCAGATCGTTACATTCTCCCCCCTTAAAAGAATTTCGTCCCCGAAATTACTAAGGTAGAAAAAAATGCTGCAAACCCATTACTTTTCAAAATCCCACTTATGTTGAAATTCAGCTCTTCACATTCCTACAAATTTAGGTTTAACAAAACTTTTGGTTTTTATTCATATTGCACATCATATATGCTTACATTCATTTAATTCTGAATGATTTACAATTAATATATTCACATCTAATTCATATTTCATTCATATGCACCCCATTTCATTCAAATTGATTCTAATCAATTTATTCACTTCGATCCATTTAACTTGCTTAAGTTAAATTTAAATTTCAGAATTAAAATTCCCGAGTTTCTATTTCAAATCCTTTAGAAATCACATAAATATATACATATATTTATAATCCATAATAAATTCAAAACATTGGATATTTTCCCAAAACAATTTGTTTTTTCCCAAAACAACTTGTTTACTTTCCAAAACAACTTGTTTTTTTTCAAACAAGTTCCCATCAAAACTTTTCTAAGGTAGCAATTCCTCATCTAGAAACTCGAAAATGAACACTGATGATGCTGTAGTCATCATTAGAATTATTTCCCAGCGACTGAGGTGAGTTTAGTGCTTTAATAATTCCAAAATCCGTTTAAAATGGTTTTCTTTCAAATTCTTCCAAAATAAAGTGATATTATTTTAATATACTTCAAAAAGATATTATTCCATTCTCTCGGGCTTTAAATTCCAAATTTTGGTTTTCATCCAATTCTAGTTCATCTTATTTATATATATTTAATTCATGTACAAATTCTATTTGGTTATATATAACCATTTTAATTTTATAATCTCACTTGATTATAATCCTAACAATAAACTCATCGATATATCAAAATAATTTCAGAAAAATTATTCCTTCTATATAAAAATATAGTTTTGGGTAAACTAATTTCATTTATCCACTTTAAATAATATCATGATGAATTGTTCTGCTCAAGTATTTAGAAACACCTATAGATATAGTTGTACTTCTTGTATCGACCATAATTCATAAACCATTCGTCAAACCAATCAACACAATATAAAATAGTTTTTATATCAACTAACAACTACGCGCTCTTGTATATATACACTCAACTCATTCTAGGGTACTACTGACCCTATCTCTAATGAGTAATCCTCACCAAAGCCTAGGTATTCGCTCAATCTAAGATCTGATACCAACTGTAATGGCCTACAAATCCATACTATATGAGTTGGCTAAATACACCATACATCCAACCTAAATTGCACAGATATACGAAACATTATGAATAAAGAAGAAAAAGATAGAAGAAGAACAGAAATAACAACATAGAATCTCACATCACAATGGAATAAAATATAATATCTATAACAACTTTTGGAATACAAAATTTTAACTATATATACATACCATTATCAGAGTACTTTACGTAAGCAACACAGCGGTAAATAACACCAGATAACTAACACTGAAGCCTCCAGCTCCAATCTCCTCCAAGTATTTGTAAGCACCTGAACTACTTGACTTCTCATACAAATTTGGACACCCAAGAGTTTAGGATAAAACAAAATAAAATAAACTCAAGATCAGTCATGGGACTGGCGTGAGTAAACTTCAACCACTTGGTTTAACTTTTTGAAATCCTTTTAAAAGAAAGGATAATAATAAGACCGATCCAAATATAAGCACATATGGTTTTCATATTACGATAAACCAGAACATTTCTTTAAAATTAATACTATTCTGATATTATAATAGTGTCTAAATCAAATAAAGAGCAATCTAGCGGAACACCTGCAACTCACGCTCCACATGCCTAATGTACAATCAAAATCACGGGCGCTTATTGGGTAATGGATTTCCAACTATGACAAGGTATGGAGCCACCTTCCGATAGTGTATCTCTAGAGGGGAATACACTGGGTTCGACAGGAACATCTTACAACCAGACCACACATGACCGACCACTCATTTCGCTTGAGCGTATTAAATGTATATCACCAATGGTTCGGATCAACAAAAGTTTCCCGAAAGGGACAACATCAAAAGATTAAATAAGGAAATGAATTTTCTCTAGATTGACCCACTAAGCCATGCTGCATGTCCAATTTTTGTCATTTCCCGGTTGTGAGGCTTGAGGTTATGATTACTTACATTTCATTGATAGCACAATCACTTTGAATGCCAAACTGTCATATCCGTTAATCACTAATTGATTTACACAAATATATTCTAGATATTATGCTAAGAGAATGAATTCTCCGCCACCATATGTATATTTGTACAGACCAATATATGCAATCATTGGAAATACGCTGTCAGACAATCGTCCATACAAGTTCGTTCTGGGACCGAACGAAACCGAAGGCACAATTTCCATTAATCCATCTAAGGTAATTTCTACCCAGGATTAATAGAAAAGCCTTTGCACTTTACTCCATCTTCAATTGTCTTCATATAATCTGATTCGCAAAGCTACTACCGATATGGAGTGGTTCTCGGATAATAATCCAACCGTTCTCTCCATATTGACAACGATATTGGCCAATACTTCGATAGTTGGTTATATAACCATCGAAGAAAAACATTCCTCCAAAAATCAAACAATCACTGGGACCCTTAATTAATATTCCATTAATTAAAATTGTCATTTCCCAATTTCTTTTCAATATCTTTACCAAGATATTTCTCCAAACCCATTTAGCCTCGCACGACTCTTGGAAAAACATTTCCATCTATCATAACTATTTATTTTGTATATTCCATGAAAATATCTCTTTTTAACATCGGAAAACATTTCCATATATTCACAAATCACTATCCTTCCACATTCATCAGTCCCTAACTGTAACAAGTAGGAGACCAACTCTGTAATGACCCGATTTTTTGGCGACTTAGGTTATCGACATAAACTCAATGCCGACTAACCAAACATCGAAAAAACCCGATAGTTAATGAAAGAAATTAGAGGGTGAGGAAAGATAAGATAGAAACTTATAATAGAAGAAGAAGAACACAACATCAGAGTAACACGAATCTCACAGCGGAACGAATAACATATAATATGTGTAACATAACTTTGAAATAAAAGATTTTACTTGAATATACATATCATTATCAAGTACAGCACTTACAACACAGCGGAAATAACTATAGCTATATAATCTTGAAGCCTCCTGCTCCAGCACTTCAAGTATCTATAAATTCCTGACTACTTGAATGCCCGTACAAAATTGGGCACCCAAGAGTTTAGGGAAAACAAAACAAAATAAACTCCGGGTTAGTCAAGGGACTGGTATGAGTAAAACAAATTAAAACGGTTTGAACAAGTAAACGATATCTCATAAGACCACGCCGTATAACGGAACGGGTTTTTCCCTTATGAGAATCCAAAATATCTTTATATCAAAAACCTTTTGATATTATAATAATGTCTATCAACCACAATATAATAATCATCTAGCAGAAATGCTTTCATCTCACGTTCTACATATATAGTATACAATCAAAATCGCAAGCACGTATTGGGTAATGGATTTCCAACTATGACAAGGTATGGAACCACCTTTCGCTAGTGTATCTCTAGAAAGGAATACACTGGGTTCAACAAGAACATATTGCAACCCGGCCACACATGACCGACCACTCATTTCGCTTGAGTGTGTCGAATGTATATCACCAACGGTTGGGATCAACAACCGTTTCCCGAATGGGACAGTATCGACAATAGATTTTTAGGAATAAATGAAGCTCTAGATCAGGTGATTATACACCCTAATAGGTGCGACCTACATAGCCATGATGCCTGCCCGATTTCTGTCATTTACCAGTTGATGAGGATAGAAGCTACGCTTTATCATCACACCAGATTCACTTAGAATGTCATATCGTCAAATCCATCAAATCACCGATTGACGTCCTCAACCATACATTATGTGTTAGCTAAAAAAAGTTCCCTTCTCTGCTTCCACTCTTGGTACGGTTGGAGAAATCAATATACGTGATCGTCTGGACATACTCTGTCAGACATCCGTCCATACAAGTCATCTAGGAACAGGATGAACCGAAGGCACTATTCTGTAAACAGGATAGCCCTTGCATAACTCCGTCTTCAATTTCCTTTGGCATATATGATTTGCAACGCTTATGCCAATACAGAGTGGTTCTTTGGATAATAATCCAACCGGTCTCTCCATATTAACAACGTTAAAATGGTCAAAACTTCGATAGTCTGTGATTTAACTATCGAAGAAAAACAGGTGTGCAACCAACGATATTATTTCCAAATGGAAATTTATATCGGTCAAACATCATTCAACATTTACCTCTTTAGTTCATTAATTTACTTATCTCCTGTTTCCCTATATTCAATATTTCTTATTTTCTAAATTTGGAAAATATATGTTATTAACAATGGAAAACATTTCCTTTTCTTGTTTTCTTTATTAGAAAACATTTCTGGTTTCTTATTTGGAAAACATTTCCAAAGCTTCATTGGACTTAGACAGATGTTTAAACAAACCATCGCGATGCCAACTCAAACCATTTCCTTTACTGCCGAACCTTAATTATTCTTTAGTTAAAAACGAAGACAATCAAGTTGGGGTAGAACTACCTCTCAGACCTTAACTGAACAACATTTCTAACTTTGAAATAGGTAAAGTTCAATTTATATTCGTTTTACTAACTTCCTTACTTAACCCTCCTTCGAATAGCTATATTCGATTGACTCTTTTCACTTAACTCTATTCGATTAACCCTTATCAATTAACTCTATTGGACTAACACTATTGGATTAACTCTATTTGACTAACGCTATTGATTTACTCATTTCACTTAACTCCTTACGAATAAACTATATTCGATAACTCCTTTTACTTTCTTCGAATAAACTATATTCGATTAACTCATTTGCTTCTATTCGAATAACTATATTCGATTAACTCCTTTTACTTTCTATTCGAATAAACTATACTGATTAACTCCTCTCATTTTCTTCGAATAAACTATATTCGATTAACTCATTTGCTTCTATTCGAATAACTATATTCGATTAACTCCTTTTACTTTCTATTCAAATAAACTATATTTGATTAACTCCTTTTACTTTCTATTCGAATAAATTATATTTGATTAACTCCTTTTACTTTCTATTCGAATAAACTATATTTGATTAACTCATTTTACTTTAACTCAAATCGATTTAACTCTAACTGGTTTAACTTTAACTGGTTAACTCTATCTGGTTTAACTCTATCTAACCAACTCGACTCGACTAACCCCTTTCGAATAACATATTCGATTTACTAACTTTCGAATACCATATTCGATTTAACTCTATTCAAATAACTAATATTTAATTAACTCATTTGCTTTAACTCTAATCGATTAAACTAACATCGATTAACTCCTTTTAACTCGATTAAACTATTCATTGATAAAGATTTACTTTTAGTAACAGTTCTTCACTTTACAAATGATTTCCCTTTTATAAAATTCTATTCGTTTTAAAAACATTTTTCCCTTTTATTTACTTTCGAAATATTTCCTTTTATAAAATCTGTTGATTTTATAAAATCCCTTTATTTCAGTATACATTGAAATAATTCTTTTTACATCCCAGGGTCTTTTATGATATTTAAAATATCGAATAACAATGATCAACATCATTCTAACACACATAATCCATAACAGATATACATCACATCATATATCACAATATATGAAAACAGTAAATAAATGTTGAGGAATCCAGTTGGATTCCTCCAAACTGTTTCCCTGCATCACAGATGTTAAACAATATAGATAACATCACTTTCAGTTCCATATGATATATTCTGTTAAACAGAATCAATATAGAAATTCAACTAACTGACTAGCAGTTCAATCAAACAATCAATACACAGTCAATCAGCCAATATTTAATAGTTCTAAAAATACAACATGAAATTATAAACTGTTCCGAGTTAGTGAGATTTACTCACATTTGCAGTTCACCGTTAAAGAATGATAAACTGTTATTTGATTTGAATCAAACAGTTTATTTCGCCATAAATTCAAACTAGCTTCAATGGACTTCTAGTCAGTTTCATTGTGGAGTGCTCGTCCATACTATCCCAACGCAACTTACGGTTCGTCAATCTGATATCGTATGATCAAGATATTCGGTTTACAAGATTATACATCGTTTTAATTTAAAATAAAACTAAACTCTTAATTTATTTGGGCCTTACCAAACAATTCGGCCCATTTAAACAGCCTAACCCACCACGTTCTCTTCTTCCTCAAATTCCCGTCCTCCTGTTACTTTCAGCTCCTCCATTTCGAAAACTTCCTCAAGGCCATCCCTCCTCCATACTTCATAATTTCATATAAGGAAATCACCACACTTCTCCTCTCATCATCCTCTTCCACCTCGTCACAACCTCCATACACTCGCACGCACTTCAGGAACCACGACGACTTCCAGTTCGACAGTACAGTGCTGTCGCACGTCCCATTTTGGTGCTGCAATCCACAAAAATACTGCCACAAACACAGTTTTCCATCACGAGTTCGAAACCAACCCTCGATTTGTGAATTAATGCCTCAACGTCGCAAAAACCGTAACCCTAGAAATCGCTGAACCATCCAAACGTTGATCGAGCTTCCCAAAACTACTACTGCGTTGAAGAGCCTCTCTTGCTGAATCCATATACATGTATGTTAGGATTTTTAGGATTTTCTGTGATTTGTTATTGATTTTTAGAAGAGGATCATTATTCACGTTTTCTGGTAATGAATGTGTCGGCTCAAAAGATGTTTTATAAGGGGAATCAACTATTTGTGTGGTGAGAAAAAGAGGCAGCGTGGCCTGCTCTTTGATCAGAGGAATGAGTTTAGATATTTTTATTTATGTTATGTAAACGCTATATTTACTTGTCTTTAAAAATCCCTGCATCCACATACGATACCCAAAAATCACGAAAATTGACATGCCCCTAGAGTTTGACATTACGGTCCCAACGAAACTGGTTTCGTCGAATTCCGACTTTGTTTGCAAAAGTGGCTTATTTTTACAACTCTGAACGACCCATTTAAATATTTAAATATATTTAAATATAATTGAATTAAATATAATTGAATTAAATATTTAAAATTAAATATTAACGTCTATGTTCACATGAAATACCGTACAGCTTCTACATATTCCTATATGAATTTCTAACTTGATATTCGCTTCTAGGTCAACCCGATATTCGATTTATATTGAAAGTTCTTTTTAAAATATAAATAATTTCTTTATAAATTATAAAGGATTTCCACAGCGACTTTTCTAAAATTTGATTTGGACATATCTCAAAATCTACACGATGAAATCCCGATTTTTCTCTTCCACTAGAAAGATATACTCCACCAGCTCCACACGTTTCTTGTTTCACAGAAATCCGGCTTAAAACGAATCCTGTATATTCAGTTGAAGTTCGAATCGCCAATTTACGAACTGCAGCGCCATTTTGAGCTCATTTAAAATTATATTATAAACTATACGTTCAACTGTCGACGATTGAATATATTCGTTATTCAAATTCAATTCCAAGCTGAATTAAATATCACAGATGACCCAGTTCACACCATATCGTCATTTCAGCCAATTCTGATTATTTCAGAATTAAATATATTATTTAATTTATTATTTTAATTAAATATTCATCATTATTTTATTCAACGAACATGAAATCCTTCTAATCACCTTTTATATAATTAAATAAATTAATTATAATACCCCTGCCAATGCGGGTCATTACAATCTTCCCCCCTTAAAATAATTTCGTCCTCGAAATTGCTAAGGTAGAGAACGACCCTATCGACTGGTTAGAACATATTTGTTCACTTCTTAACTTCAGTTTCAACTGAACCAATTTAATTTCAATTAAATTATTAATTAATTCTTATCAACGAAAATTTTCAAAAATTCTGAAAATTTTCGAACGCCTTAACTTTTCGAATTTTTTTGCCCTCACCTCCTTTGTACTGGTCAATCGATCAAACTCCAACTTGCCTCTCTGGGCCATCTCTATCCCAAAAGAAAATCAAACAGCCAAACGTCTTGCCAATTCGGCTCATAAATCTTATATCCAATAGAAATGTAAACTTGTACCTTTTGTCGGCATATCATTATATCTTTTCCAACTGTTAACAATTCAGCGGATACAAGGGTCATCCCAATCAAATTCCAATCCACTTTTTATCCATAATTTCAACCATTCGCTTATACCTAAGTCGAATTTCATTTCAACTCGAGTTTCTTCTCGATTCCCAACTCTTAACTTGATTGTCACATTACACTTCAAATTTGAATCTCACAATCCAATTTGTCTTGATATCCAATTTTGCTTTCACAAATTTCTGTTAAATTTGTTTTTAATTCAAACAGTCTTTCCCTGGGAGTTTTTCAACAGTTTACACTTTTCAAAAATCAATTTTTCCCTTTGAACATGTCACTGACCCTTTGATTAATATTCCATTAGTTAAATCACTTCTCTATTTCTTTATCAATATTTATTAACCAAATATTTTCAATAACCATATTGGCCTTTTATGTTATTTGGAAAACATTTCCGAATATCGCCTTCCTTTATTTTCTAAACTTTAGAAAATATATGCTAGTTATAATTGGAAAATATTCCAATTACTTATCTATTTTCCGATCTCATTTATTTCTATACATAGGAAATATTCTTTATTATATTTCCAAGCTTACACTTATTTAGGTTAAAACGGATGTTGTGTAAAACATCGTTACGACAACCCAAATACTATATTCAACTAACTCTTATTCAACATTGATCTTCGAGCCTGAAATCTTACTATTTATTTGTTAATAATGAAATCAATCAAGTTGGGGTATAACTACCTCTCAGACCTTGACTGAATAACATTTATAACGCCAAAACAGATATGACTACTTACTCGAATAATCAATACCATACAACTACTTATTCACTTTTAAACACGTATACGCTTCCTCTTTCTATTCTTACTAGATTTTATTCTTATTCTTCCTTTTTGATTTTACTATTCTATTTCTAAGTTTGTTTCCTTATCGACTTCTGTATATATATATCGATACGTTGATTTCTAACTATCAAATTATCTTAAAAATATTCTAACTCCTTAAATTCCCGGAAAAATTCGCCATAACCTCCTTTGTACCAGGAGCATCGGGATATTTCACATAGCCTCCCATGGCCCTCACCAATCCAAAAGAAAAAGAAAAAGCCAAGCGGCTAGCCGGTACGGCGCATAAAATCTCATATATGGGTTAAATACATACCTTTTCGTCGAGAATTCTATTTATATACCTTCATACCCTATCCATACCTATCTCATGTATATTTATACCTGCCCAAACTATTTTAACTATACCTGATCGTTTTAACTCAATTCGTTAATTAATTTGTTAATTAACTCTTTAGTCTATTTCACTTTTATATTTGAACATGACATGTTCAAATATATTCTAACTTGCTTATTAACTAATTTGAATCCAAATTTTAAATTTAAGTTCTATATTCGATTTCGAATATCCATTTACAAATCCAATTCACCTTTCAAAGTTCAACTTCAAATTCAAAACTCGATTAACTAATTACTCTTCGACTTAGTTAATTTTATTCAATTTCTATTCAAATTTTATATCTATAAATGCCATTTGAATTTCTATATACAAATTCTATATATTCAAATTCTATATTTGAATTCCTTTATATTTTCTATATTCAAATTCTATATTATAATTCCATTTGAATTTCTATATTCAAACCCCATTTGAATTTCTATATTCAAATTCTATATCACTTCTTCTATTTCAATTCCATTGAATTTCATATCTTCAAACTCCCTTTGAATTTCTATATTCAATTTCTATTTCAATTCCATTGAATTTCATATTTTCAAACTCCCTTTGAATTTCTATATTTAATTTCTATTTCAAACTTTCTTTATTCATTCTTTATTATAAATCCCATTTTGAAATTCAACACAACTTGTCTTTCCCAAAACAAATTCAAAACAGTATCTCTGGTAGTAATTCGTCACTTACAACTCGAAAATGAATACTGATGATGCAGCTGTCATCATCAGAATCTATTTTCCAGCGATCGAAGTGAGTTCAATACTATAAAACCATTTCTAAAAATTTCCACTTTGAAATTCATTTCAAAATATAATTCACACTGCTTGTAAAACAATTTAAAATCTCCCAGGATCTTAAATTTTCCTTATTTTTAATTCAAATCCGTTTACAAACACTTATCCAATTCTCCAGAATTTTAATTCAATTTCTTGTTTACATTTCAGATTTAATTCATCTGATTTCACGTATTTCACTTATATGAATTATGATTGGTTATTTACATAACCATTTAATTTATAATCTTACTTGATTATAATAACAACCAATATATCCATTATATTATAATTTTGATATATATATATATATATATATCTTCTCTATATCAAGATATACCTTGGGTAAACTTATTTTAATTTACCCTCTTTTCAAAACATATCGTGTTGACCCATCGTGTTCGAGTGTTTAGTAACTCCTACCGATACAGTGGATCAAACTGATCGACCAGAACTCATAAACAACTCAACCAATAAATCTCCACAATATAAAACCATTTTCATATCATTTACAAATACGTTCACTCGTATATATACACTCAAACTCAATCTAGGGTATTACTAACCCTATCTCTACTGAGTCACGCCACAGAGCCAAGGTAATTCACTTAACTTAAGCTTTGATACCAACTGTAACGACCCGGTTTTTTGGCGACTTTGGTTATCGACATAAACTCAATGACGACTAACCAAACATTGAAAAAACCCGGTAGTTAATGAAAGAAATTAGAGGGTGAGGAATGATAAGATAGAAACTTAGAATAGAAGAAGAAGAACACAACATCAGAGTAACACGAATCTCACAGCGGAACGAATAACATATAATATATGTAACATAACTTTGAAATAAAAGATTTTACTTGAATATACATATCATTATCAATTACAGCACTTATAACACAGCGGAAATTACTATAGCTATATAATCCTGGAGCCTCCTGCTCCAGCTCTTCAAGTATCTGTAAATTCCTGACTACTTGACTGCCCGTACAAAATTGGGCACCCAAGAGTTTAGGGAAAACAAAACAAAATAAACTCCGGGTCAGTCATGGGACCGGTATGAGTAAAACAAATTAAAATGGTTTGAACAAGTAAACGATATCTCATAAGACCACGCCGTATAACGGAACAGGTTTTTCCCTTATGAGAATCCAAAATATCTTTATATCAGAAACCTTTTGATATTATAATAATGTCTATCAACCACAATATAATAATCATCTAGCAGAAACGCTTTCATCTCACGTTCTATATATATAGTATACAATCAAAACCGCAAGCACGTATTGGGTAATGGATTTCCAACTGTGGAAAGGTATGGAACCACCTTTCGCTAGTGTATCTCTAGAAAGGAATACACTGGGTTCAACAAGAACATCTTGCAACCCGGCCACACATGACCGACCACTCATTTCGCTTGAGTGTATCGAATGTATATCACCAACGGTTGAGATCAGCAACCGTTTCCCGAATGGGACAGTATCGACAATAGATTTTTAGGAATAAATGAAACTCTAGATCAGGTGATTATACACCCTAATAGGTGCGACCTACATAGCCATGCTGCCTGCCCGATTTTTGTCATTTACCGCTTGATGAGGCTAAAAGCTACACTTTATCATCATACCAGATTCACTTCGAATGTCATATCGTCAAATCCATCAAATCACCGATTGATGTCCTCAACCATACATTATGTGTTAGCTAAAAGAAGTTCCCTTCTCCGCTTCCACTCTTGGTACGGTTGGAGAAATCAATATACGTGATCGTCTGGACATACTCTGTTAGACATCCGTCCATACAAGTCATCCAGGAACAGGATGAACCGAAGGCACTATTCTGTAAACAGGATAGCCCTTGCATAACTCCGTCTTCAATTTCCTTTGGCATATATGATTTGCAACGCTTATCCAATACAGAGTGGTTCTTTGGATAATAATCCAACCGGTCTCTCCATATTAACAACGTTAAAATGGTTAAAACTTCGATAGTCTGTGATTTAACTATCGAAGAAAAACAGGTGTGCAACCAACGGTATTATTTCCAGTTGGAAATTTATATTGGTTAAACATCATTCAACATTTTTCTCTTTAGTTCATTAATTTACTTATCTCCTGTTTCCCTATATTCAATATTTCTTATTTTCTAAATTTGGAAAATATATGTTATTAACAATGGAAAACATTTCCATTTCTTGTTTTCTTTATTAGAAAACATTTCTGGTTTCTTATTTGGAAAACATTTCCAAAGCTTCTTCATTGGACTTAGACAGATGTTTAAACAAACCATCACGATGCCAACTCAAACCATTTCCTTTACTGCTGAACCTTAACTATTCCTTAGTTAAAAACGAAGCCAATCAAGTTGGGGTAGAACTACCTCTCAGACCTTAACTGAACAACATTTCTAACTTTGAAATAGGCAAAGTTCACATTATATTCCTTTTACTAACTTCCTTACTTAACCCTCCTTCGAATAGCTATATTCGATTGACTCTTTTCACTTAACTCTATTCGATTAACCCTTATCAATTAACTCTATTGGACTAACACTATTGGATTAACTCTATTTGACTAACGCTATTTATTTACTCATTTCACCTAACTCCTTTCGAATAAACTATATTCGATAAATCCTTTTACTTTCTTCGAATAAACTATATTCGATTAACTCATTTGCTTCTATTCGAATAACTATATTCGATTAACTCCTTTTACCTTCTATTCGAATAAACTATATTCGATTAACTCCTTTTACTTTCTATTCGAATAAACTATATTTGATTAACTCATTTTACTTTAACTCAAATCGATTTAACTCTAACTGGTTTAACTTTAACTGGTTGACTCTATCTGGTTTAACTCTATCTAACCAACTCGACTCGACTAACCCCTTTCGAATAATATATTCGATTTACTAACTTTCGAATACCATATTCGATTTAACTCTATTCAAATAACTAATATTTAATTAACTCATTTGCTTTAACTCTAATCGATTAAACTAACATCGATTAACTCCTTTTAAATCGATTAAACTATTCATTGATAAAGATTTACTTTTAGTAACAGTTCTTCACTTTACAAATGATTTCCCTTTTATAAAACTCTATTCGTTTTAAAAACATTTTTCCCTTTTATTTACTTTCGAAATATTTCCTTTTATAAAATCTGTTGATTTTATAAAATCCCTTTATTTCAGTATACATTGAAATAATTCTTTTTACATCCCAGGGTCTTTTATGATATTTAAAATATCGAATAACAATGATCAACATCATTCTAACACACATAATCCATAACAGATATACATCACATCATATATCACAATATATGAAAATAGTAAATAAATGTTGAGGAATCCAGTTGGATTCCTCCAACCTGTTTCCCTGCATCACAGATGTTAAACAATATAGATAACATCACTTTTAGTTCCATATGATATATTCTGTTAAACAGAATCAATATAGAAATTCAACTAAATGACTAGCAGTTCAATCAAACAATCAACACACAGTCAATCAGCCAATATTTAACAGTTCTAAAAATACAACATGAAATTATAAACTGTTCAGATTTAGTGAGATTTACTCACATTTGCAGTTCACCGTTAAAGAACGATAAATTGTTATTTGATTTGAATCAAACAGTTTATTTCGCCATAAATTCAAACTAGCTTCAATGGACTTCTAGTCAGTTTCATTGTGGAGTGCTCGTCCATACGATCCCAACGCAAGTTACGGTTCGTCAATCTGATATCGTATGATCAAGATATTCGGTTTACAAGATTATACATCGTTTTAATTTAAAATAAAACTAAACTCTTAATTTATTTGGGCCTTACCAAACAATTCGACCCATTTAAACAGCCCAACCCACCCCGTTCTCTTCTTCCTCAAATTCGCGTCCTCCTGTTACTTTCAGCTCCTCCATTTCGAAAACTTCCTCAAGGCCATCCCTCCTCCATACTTCATAATTTCATATAAGGAAATCACCACACTTCTCCTCTCATCATCCTCTTCCACCTCGTCACAACCTCCATACACTCGCACGCACTTCAGGAACCACGACGACTTCCAGTTCGACAGTACAGTGCTGTCACACGTCCCATTTTGATGCTGCAATCCACAAAAATACTGCCACAAACACAGTTTTCCATCACGAGTTCGAAACTAACCCTCGATTTGTGAATTAATGCCTCAACGTCGCAAAAACCGTAACCCTAGAAATCGCTGAACCATCCCAGCGTTGATCAAGCTTCCCAAAACTACTACTGCGTTGAAGAGCCTCTCTTGCTGAATCCATATACATGTATGTTAGGATTTTTAGGATTTTGTGTGATTTGTTATCGATTTTTAAAAGAGGATCATTATTCACATTTTCTGGTAATGAATGTGTCGGCTCAAAAGATGTTTTATAAGGGGAATCAACTATTTGTGTGGTGAGAAAAAGAGGCAGCGTGGCCTGCTCTTTGATCAGAGGAATGAGTTTAGATATTTTTATTTATGATTATTTTATTTATGTTAAGTAAACGCTATATTTACTTGTCTTTAAAAATCCCTGCATCCACATACGATACCCAAAAATCACGAAAATTGACATGCTCCTAGAGTTTAACATTACGGTCCCAACGAAACTGGTTTCGTCGAATTCCGACTTTGGTTGCAAAAGTGGATTATTTTTACAGCTCTGAACGACCCATTTAAATATATTTAAATATAATTGAATTAAATATTTACAATTAAATATTAACGTCTATGTTCACATGAAATACCGTACAACTTCTACATATTCCTATATGAATTTCTAACTTGATATTCGCTTCTGGGTCAACCCGATATTCGATTTATATTGAAAGTTCTTTTTAAAATATAAATAATTCCTTTATAAATTATAAAGGAATTCCACAGTGACTTTTCTAAAATTTGATTTGGACATATCTCAAAATCTACACGACGAAATCCCGATTTTTCTCTTCCACTAGAAAGATATACTCCACCAGCTCCACACGTTTCTTGTTTCACAGAAATCCGGCTTAAAACGAATCCTGTATATTCAGTTGAAGTTCGAATCGCCAATTTACGAACTGCAGCGCCATTTCGAGCTCGTTTAAAATTATATTATAAACTATACGTTCAACTGTCGACGATTGAATATATTCGTTATTCAAATTCAATTCCAAGCTGAATTAAATATCACAGATGATCCAGTTCACACCATATCGTCATTTCAGCCAATTCTGATTATTTCAGAACTAAATATATTATTTAATTTATTATTTTAATTAAATATTCATTATTATTTTATTCAACGAACATGAGATCCTTCTAATCACCTTTTATATAATTAAATTAATTAATTATAATACTCCTGCCAATGCGGGTCATTACAAACTCCCTAAGTATCAACCCTAAAGGCCGAAACCAACATCAAATTGACACTCAGGAAGCCATTCAACTCGACTAATCTCCAGTCAGTTTGTAATTTCCTTAACTTCATTCCTTAACTTCTTATCAATAAAATCATTTCAATCTGCAAAACTTATACTTTTGAATTATCATTAATTTCAAAACGTGTATACGTTTCTCCTTCCGACCTCTCAAGATTTAATTTTATAAATTCCTTTTCTTATTCTTATAAAATTTCCATTATACATTTATTCGCTTTTTAAATTTCATATATAATTGAGTTACCAAACGTTTCTTAAAATTTTCTATCTCATTAAATTTTCGAAAAATTTCACCATTGTTTGCTTTGTACGGGTCACTCGATACAACTACAAGCCGCCTCTCTGGGCCCTTTCCATATAAAAAAAAATTAAAAATCCAAGCAGTTTTTCCAAATAGGCCCATAATATCTCATATTTAATTAAATACGTACCTCTTTGTTGAGTAAATAAATTTATATTCTTTCCATTACTTTATTCCACACCTGCTTAATATATACCCAACCATTCCTAATTTATTCCAACTCAATCCAGTCGTTTTTAACTCGATTCGCTAATTTATTCTCCAATTTCTCTTTTGCCTATTTTAACTCGATCCAATCCAACCTTTACCCAGATATTTCTCCAAACCCATTTAGCCTCTCATGATTCTTTGAAAAACAGTTTCATTTATCATAACTATTTATTTTGTATATTCCAGAAAAAATATCTCTTTTAACATCGGAAAACATTTCGATATATTCACAAATCACTATCATTCCACATTCATCAGTCCCTAACTATAACTTGTAATAGAAAAAAATCCCTAAGTATCAACCCTAAAGTCCGAAACAAACATCAGATCAACATTCAGGAATTCATTCAACTCGACTAGTCCCCAGTCAGTTTCTAATTTCCTTAACTTTATTCCTTAACTTCTTATCAACAAAACCATTTCAATCTGCAAAGCGATTGCTTTTAAACCATCATTAATTTTAAAGCGTGTATACGTTTCTCCTTACAACCTCTCAAGAATTAATTTTAAAAATTCCTTTTTTTATTCTTATAAAATTTCCATTATACATTTATTCCTTATTAAATTTCATATATAATTGATAAGTCAATTTCTAGTTATCAATCTTTTCTTAAATTTTTCTATCTCCTTAACTTTCGGAAAATTTCGCTAGCCTCTCTTTTGTACGGGTCACTCGGTACAACTACAAGTCTCCTCTCTAGGACCTTCCTATTCAAAAAGAAAATTAAAAAGCCAAGCAACTTGCCAAATAGGCCCATAAAATCTCAGATTTAAAATACGTACCTATTTGTCGAGCAAATCAATTTATATTCCTTCCATTACTTCATTCTATATCTGCTTAACATATATCCAACCATTCCCAATTTATTCCAACTCAATCAAATCGTTTTTAACTCAATTCGTTAATTTATTCTCTAACTTTCTCTTTTACCTATTTCACTTTTTATTTAAACATTACATGTTCAAATATATTTTTAACTTGCTTATAAAGTAATTGAATTCCATTTTCAATTCAAGTTTCATATTCGATTCCAAATATGAATTCATAAATCCAATTTACTTATCCAAAGTCAAATTCGATTAACTAATTATTCTTCTACTTAGTTAATTCTATTCAATAATAAATCTATGATTTTGTTTCAAAAATCGATCCATGTACTTCACTTGATTTAATTTTTTTACAAATCAAGTTTGGATTTTTCTATTGGAAATCCAAATTTTATTAACTCAAAATCCTTCGATTTTATTTATATAATCATTATAATTTATAAACGATTATAACGCTATTTTTCTGAAAATATGATTTTCAAATGACTCAAAATCCATAAGACGAAATCCCCGTTTTTGTCTTGCTTTAGAAAATTAATACTCAATAGGTCTGACTATTCTTGTTTCATAGAATTCCGACTTATATTGAGTTCTGTATATTTAATGAAGTTTGAACCGTTAAATTACCACTACCGCGCTACGACGAGCTCATTTTAATTTGAATTGAATATAATATTTAAACTTCGTTTATTTTAAATTTCAATCTTGTTCTTATATATTTAAATTATATTAAGTCAATTTCCAAAATCCAACTTAATATTTCCAATTAACCTAAATCATTGATTATTTCGTAACTCAGTTATATATTTATTTACAATTCAATTTTCTATTTTAAATTTCAAATCCCATGGAAATAAATTATTTTATAAACTTCGATGTAATCGAAATCCAATTTTAACTTACTTGGATTTAACTCAATTCAGTTTGTATTCTGAATTTCGGAGTAAAATCTGTCGTTCCCTTTTTGAAACGATTTCCAATTCCTTTTAAATTCTTGCTTGAATTCATATTTCCAAATTATCCCATGATAATTATCCCACTTTATTTATAAACATCGTTTATAAATTTACTTCCTTGTTTTATACATTAAAACAAGTTTCATTTCAAATTCTATTTGAAACCTTATCCTTATTTTGGAATATTTTATTATTATAACTTATATGTATAATTATAGAATCTATTTTCATATTTAAATTCAGTTTCTATCTAATACAATTTAAATATCCTTTTTATGAAAGTAAATCATTTTTATAAGTTCGACATAGTCGAATTCCAATCATAAATCCATATGGATTTATTTTAATTCAATTTACATTCCGAACATCGGAATAGAATTCATCGTTTCTTTTTTAAACAAATTTCAATCCCCCCCTTTTAAATTCACATTTATATTTACATTCCCCACATTATCCAATGAAAATTATTCCATTTCATTTATAATCATCGTTTATGAATTCACTGCTTATTTTTATTATTCAAAACAAGTTAATATTTTCTAGTCCATTCGAAATTCAAATTCTATTATGGAAAAATAGTTTTTCCTTTTAAATCTCAAAATTTCTTTTCATGATATTTTTATATATCAATATTTAGGGCCAATGATATTCAAACATCCAAAATGCCCAATTATCAATCATAGGTTTTCTTACACATCATATATGATAATATATATGAGAACATACAACAATAAATTTTAAGGAATCCAGTTGGATCCCTCCAACCTATTTTCCTGTATCCAAAAATGTTAGCCAACATAAATAATACCTATCCTGCTTCAAGACATGATATCATGGTATAGAAGGTCATCCGCTATATATATTATGGGGCTCATAGGGTCATCCGCTAATGGTACTGCGGGAAACATCCAATATATATAATAGCGGCAACCACCAAGCTTAAATATAACCAATACATACATATAATAGCCAAAATTCATCAACAATTATTCAATGCATCCAAACAGTTAGCAAACAACGTATAAAAATTATTTAAAATAAAAATTCGTTTATAATAAATTATGAACGAATCCAGAGAGTAAGTTTGATCACATTGATTTTCATTTGCGATTAAATTGAAGAACGTTTGATTTAAATTTCATCTAACTCCAGAAAATCCAAACAGCCTCTGACTCATGTACTTTGCAACTACAACTCCCCTATAACTCATTCTAATATTTCCATGGATCTTGCGCAAATAAATTTTATATTCTACACATGTTAATAACATTATTTTATAACTTTCTGTTACACTTGAATTAAATCTTCAATTAAAATTTATTTAAGTTGTTACCTTACTACAAACGAAAAACTCACTGAACTCGATGCGATTCGCTTCCTCCATTCCTACCAGACAACCCACTTCCAATTATGCTTGACCCTACAACCTATAGGTCACCTCTAGGCTATCCGAACCCATCACTAGGCCACAACAACTGCAACTTCAATCTCCAACTCGAAACCACAACTACACATCAACCTGCCTCATGCAAAAACAAATCTATGCACACCTATCTTTCCCTCCAGATTCTAACACAATGCTACTAACCACTTACTACTGTGACATCCCCCTTCGTGACCTTTTCCAATGACATCTCCTTCCCATTACTCGCTCATCATCAGACCAAACCTTGTACCCTGCTTGAACATCCCGATTTACTTGCCTGGAAACACTCAAATTACAAAACATCGCAAACCCAAATAATGACCGAACTCCCTCGAAATGGTTGCATTCGATGCTCCTCCTCACCAAAATCCCACCAACACCTACATCTTCCTCCCTCGTTCTCCATAGCCATAGTGGTGGTTAGCCCTAACCCATGCTGTTACATGTCGAGATCCCCAGCCTCCTCTCATCATGCACAAGATTTTGTTCCAAAATGAATTGAGATTCAGCCGAGTTTAGAAATTGCAATTTGTATATTTTCTCTATGAACCTTGAATTGTGAAATTAAGTGGCGAAAGAGGGAATATGCTATTTTATTTGATTTCAGTAGATAACTATGGCTTCGAATTTGCTTGGATTAGAGGCAACACGAATTTGATTTCATTTCTTTCTCTTTAAAGCTTTTGATTTGGTTTCGAGCTGTGAAGCCTTTTCTTTTCAAATAATATAAAGAAGGAGTGACAATTTTTTTTAATATGAAGCTTCTTCAATTTACATTGTGAAGTCGCGTTTATAAATAAACGAAGAAGCTTTGGGTAGAAGGAAAGTCATTGCACAGGTAAAAGGTTGGGTAATAGCTGAAATACAAAATATTAAATTTTGATTTGATTTAAAATTATTACGATTTGATGTAAAGAGATTTTTATTTTATTTAAACAGATTCCGATTTGATTTCGAGCTTATCCATTAAAAATGCACAGGTAAAAGGGTGGGTAGTAGCTGAAATACAAAATATTAAATTTTAATTTGATTTAAAATTAATACGATTTGATTTAAAGAGATTTTTATTTTATTTAAACAAATTCCGATTTGATTTCGAGCTTATCCATTAAAAATATCTCGGGGTTCATAACTTGAAATCACGAACCCCTATTTTAACGTAACGACTGACTTTTCAATGTTATAACGCTATTCCGAACTTAAAAAAATAGATTATGAAATTTAACTCGAACGTATATATTGAACAATCATATTATATTGATATAATATAAATTAAATTCAGAAATAATCAATTCCTTGATAATAAATTATTAACGTTTATAGTCAAATACAATTTATATTGATAATATGAATCGTTCCTATTCAGTATTAACTTTGTTTTATTATTACGATAATTCGATACAATCGAAATTAAATTTTAATTGATTATAAATCGATAAATTTCATATAAAATCAATTTATATTATCAACTCAACATTTAAAACATTATCAAATGTTTAAATTAATTAACCCAAAATCTGGGTCATTACAACATTGTTTTAGACTAGAATTATCATATAACGGAAAGAAAAATAAAAAAGGATTAAATATCATAAAAAATAAAATAAACTAAACATGCAAGAAAAGATTAGACATAGGCTCTAATAAGATGGTGAGGCCATGGTGGTAATCTCGTGAGATACGTTTGGAGTAGTCCAAAGGAAATTCAGATGTAAACCTAACAAAGAAGACCATTAGGAATCCTTCAATGTAGAGGAATCTCATCTTAATGACGAACCAGATAATCGTTGGTGCTAGAAGTAAGTGACTTCATATGAGATGTACAAATAGTGGGAAGTTCATTGAAACGGATTTGCAGACAATACCGAAGTAGGAGATAAGTGACCACATTTAAGGCCCATCCTAACGGGATAATACTGTAAACACCAAAGTTAGAACATATTGATTCAAATGAGACATGTAGGACACCCAAGAGCGGCCCTCTGATGTAGGCGTAAAGAAGTTGTACCATCAGATACATGTTTGTAGTGTCCATTGACTGCACTTGTATTGAAGGCCTAACGAAGCTATCCTTTTACAAGAAATCAAAAGGGTTGATGGATGATTTGGGTATTTTAGGTTACCTAACTCTGGGAGTAGGTTTAGTAGGGTGGACAAATAAGGATAGTAGCCGTTCAGATACCTTCACTACGAGTCAACAGCTAGCATAGGGAAAGACTTGGATTAAACCAAAAGGCTAGTCATCTTTTGCTATAAGGAAGCTGGATGAGGTGGCAATGCTATTTGGCTTCTTACTTTATTCATTATAAGGCAAAGCCATTAACCCATAAGAAAGCCTTCCAACTAGTTGAGGAGTGGTTGCGTTGGGCGATTGCCACATTGATAAGAGACAGACCATGCATAACATCTGTAGTGCAAGCCTAGTAAAGCAGTCCTTTATAGATGTAATGAATCCCCGGTCGATTTACATATGGAGTGGACCATAGCGGCACTACTTGTGAGCGGGACTCAAAAGCTTAGGCATGACGATTACATGTAGATTCTCAATGTATGCATAGGGAAGTACACCAGGAATATGCACAGTGTAGGTATAGTAGATGCAGTTCACTTTTTCATATCGAATGATGGTGTAAAAACCCGTAACTTCTCCGGTGAGGAAAGCGCGGATAGTTCGAGAACAAGCCACAAAAGGACGCAGACGGAAGAACATTTCATTGTTATTACAACAATTCCATCAGAATACAAGAATATACAGAGTATAAATGAATATTACACAGAAATATCAGAGATTTAAATTACATTTAAATACATCGCGGCAGAAAATAATACAATACACAACTAGAAGTAATACACGGATACAAAGCTTTCCGAGTATTGTTCCAGCTGTAAACCAGGATCCTGTGAATATAAATCTGCAAAACCAAAACTACTAGCTTCCCGTGTCGAAAATAAGGGCACCCAGAGTTTAGGTTAAAACAATAAACTCCAGGTCAGTCATGGGACTGGTGTGAGAACTAAAACAGTTGTAAATCTTTATTTTAAAGTTAGGTAAATCAAGGGACCACGCCGTATAACACGGAACGGGTTTCCTCCCAAGAATACCAGTGCATAAAACAAAAGCGCAATGCTAAATAAAGAAAAATGAAGCTATTATAAGACCCAGGTCCCATCACACAATGCAACGCAAGCCGGAGGATAGGGTTTTTACCTTATAATAGCAAAGAATGCTTGATACGTTTAAAACAAATCATTTGATACTATTATAAGTGCATATTGTATAAAATATCTTCAAATCATAAGTATCAATCATAGACGGCATAAGCGCCCCATCCCACTATGTCGCCATACTAGGCTCTACAAATAAAACCGAAATACACGTATTGGAAATTGGTTTTCCATCATGGTGGCTCCTGATTCGAAAGATCGATCGCGTAGTGCAATTCCCCACGGCTTATGTCCCAGCAAGAGAAAACACCGTCTGCACATCCGCACTTTTGGGACCAGAGTATCACCGCAGCTTACGTCCCAGCGGGAGAAAACACCGCTTACTCTATCTATCCCTGAGCACTAAGCTCATCTCGGTCGACCGAATCCACGACACCCCTAAGGTGCCCATCCACTACAAAGCATACTGATCAAACCATCAGTTTACCACCATACCGAGGTGTGAGGCTCGCGAATCAACGCTATACACAAAGCCATGCTATATCAAAGCTGTGCTTTGATCATCATCCACCAAACTTTGCTTTTCAACAAAAGTCTGGATCACTGCATCTCAGCATGCCACACTATCAATCCATATCGTACCACTGATTTCTGCCAATATATAACCTCTGAGCTCGTATGTCTCAGAGAAGGGCGTTAAGCATGAGAATAAATTCCCCGCCGCCAAACAGATATATATTTAGCAGAGATCAACGAATACAATATAAAGGAATACAATGTCAGACACACCATCCATTTACAAGTCCGTTCTAGGTCTGAACGAAATCGGAGGCACTTTCCTCGCATATCCGTCGATCTCCAAGTACGTCTGGACGACCACAACCGATTCCCTCATCTTGGGTGTACAGTCCAATCAAGATCAACAGTAATCACCCAAACGATGTGAAGACTTTTGGTCTTCGACCACCATCATCATCTTCGACTTATCGTCGAATCGGTTATTCAGAATGGGTATAAACCCGGCCTTTCCGAACAACCCGCGTATATAGCAAACAAATGTTACACAAACACAACATACGCCTCATTCCAATTCATCAGTCACTAACCGTAAATCAGCAAGAGAACAATTTCCCAAATATTAACCCCGAAGGCCGAAACCAACATCAGATCAATTCTTAGGGAAACCATTCTTCTTAGCTAACCTACAGTTAGTTTCTAAATTTCACATTCTTAGGGAAAGGTTCCCATTAATTTTTATCAAAGATAAATTCTTTAAAATTTATTCTTTAATCATCCTTTGGATATCATTTCAAACCAAATTATGGTTTTACAAACTAGTCGGGATTAGCGAACCACACCGAAGTAATTATTTATTTTATTTCGCAATCCCAACCTATTCATCCCATGAAGCA